>JAJJMA010301331.1:6768-18055 GCA_023529015.1 Papaver nudicaule | reverse complement strand
ATATCAAAACTTGAAGTTGTTGGTGAGAACATGAATGATCAAGACAAAGCCCTACAATTGATCTGGACACTTCCGGAGTCATATAAAACGTTATCTCAGAATTTTATGAGTCGATCGTCGTTTACTACATTAGAAGTCTGTAATGCTTTAGTTGCGGAAGATATGATGCGGAAGAGAGATCGAGTCAGTAATAATGTTGAAGGTTCGTTTGTAGCTAATGGGAGGAGAACTGGTAACAACAGAGGAAATATAACAGTGTTCAAAGGTGATTTTTACAAGTGTCGGCAACCAGGGCATTGTGCTAGGGATTGTCCTAGGAAGAATGATGGTTTAGGAAATGATTCGGCTAATTTTCCTAAAGATACTGCAGCTGTAGCGATGCTATCAGAAGGTGGTTATCGTGATGAGGTCCTACTGACGCCTGCAAACCTTATAGGTCAGGGAGGATGGGTTTAGATTGTGGTGCCGATGTGCATATTTGCAATAATCGTTCATCATACAACAGTTATGAAGATTATAGCGGGTTTGTCTACATGGGGGGTGGCTCTAGATTGCTGGTTCATGGAGTTGGTGAAGTCCGCCTGGAATTGTTTGATGGCTCAGTTCAAACAATCACAAATGTTAGACATGTGCCGGAGATGAAGTGGAATCTAATTAGTTTACCTACTTTAGAATCGCTTGGAATGAGATACTCTACTAAAAATGGAGTAATGAGTGTATATCATGGCAACAATGTAATCTTGATGGCAAGTTGATGCAGGAGCTTGTATAAATTACTTGGAAGAGTTGTTTGCGGTGGTGCTAGAAGATCCTTGAGAAATATATTCTCTGGTGGTGCTAAGGCAACAAAGAGGGGGTTAGGCTTAGGTGGTGCTTCTAGACAAAGGTTCAAGACAACTCAACGGAGGGTGCCAGTAATTGTGTCCATGACGGACATGGCTTAATTATCAACCTATATAATTGAGAGCTCTTAGGAAGAGCGGCCCTGAATAAGGGTGAGACAAAAGAAGATTTTAGTACGTCAAAGTGAAGAAGTAAGAAAATGGCAGCTGGTTTTGTTCACGTCACAAAAGGTGGTGATTGTTAGGTATTGTGTCGTGAATGTTCTAGAGGATTCTAGAATATATGGGTCGGTGCAATACTTGGTGTGTTTCCTAAGTTAGGTGTTTCCTAGTATAGGACTTTTAGGATTAGGAATCCTGGGTACTTGAGGAACAAGGTTGTGTAGCCTATAAAAAGACCCTTAGGGTCAGAGGTATAGGCATCATCTTCTTCTAGAGAACCATCTTGTTTGTGAGAGAAGAAGAGGGCTGCTAGGGTTCTTACTGTGAGAGCTTTGATGTCTGTTCTTGTGAGGTAAACACTTTGTAAGGGTTTGTTCAAAGAATAGTGAAATCTTTTGTTTGTCGAATCGTTGGCTTATTTGTTTTCTTTGGTTCTTGTGTTCTATATTATTCGTTAGAACATCTTACTCGAACTGACGTAAGTGTAGTGGTTTCTATTCCATAAGAAACGCTATATTCAACAAAAGGCTTATGTCAACAATTCCGGCTTTGTAACCTCAATTATTAACTGTATGTTTCGAACTGTCCTCTTCAGTTTAACATACGTAGAGTGACTTCCTTCGGGTTACTCCCACTACACGAATTCAGGTTTTTACCAACAACACCATTAGTGACGGTTTGCGTTTCAGCAACGCGCATACACTGTTGGGAAGCTCGTAACGTCTTCAATGGTTACTGAAAATGCGATCTGTTACAGTGCTCCGTGTTTTTGTTGTGCAATTACCCGCCTACCCTCAATATTTGGGTGAACTTCCTAAGTTAGCCTCGACTTTTCTTTTCCCCGCCCCACTTTTGGGCTGATGAAATTTCAACCCCAACATCGTAACAGAACCAGATTTTTATTTCAACGGATTAACTTAATACCACAGATCCGAAAATAAGAAACCCAAAAGAAAATAAAAGAAAATCAACTGAAATTATGAAACCATTTATTGTGTCTGAATTAGCTCAGATGTATGTCCAACATCAACAACTTAAGCTGCCGCATCTACTCATTTCTCTCGCTGGTTTCTTTTTCTCTACCGGATTCTTTTCTTTCACCAGTTTCTTTCCCTACCGACGTCGAATTTGACTGGCAAATTCGTCCAGCACAGTGAGATTTAGCGTGGGGGAACTTCATCAACATCATTGAATCAATCAAATCTTCTATGAAATATCGATTTGAAAACTGGTTTGAGTTTAGTCGATTTCTTATAGAAGGACTGATTTCAAATTTTGGATCTGACGATGCTCTATTGGTTAAGGTATTTCACTTGTATCCCTTTGAATTGGAAATTTACAACATCTATAGTCGAAACCATTGAGTGTTAATGATTAAATTTCTGGTTATGAGTATTGAAGGTATGAATCTCTCAGATATGTTTGCTGTTGTAGGATTTTTGTGTTTGTTGATTGTCATTAGAAATGTAGATAGTTAATTGTAGTCTGTTTTTTCATGTGATTGTAGATGTGATTTTTTTTATAGGAAGAGAATTTATTAGATGATAGAATGTAGATATGTTATAGCAGAAAACAAACTAAGTAAAACAAAATCAGAAAACAAGCATCCCAATTGAATATAGAGCTAGAGAGCATTACATTGCCTAGTAATATATTGAGCAATAACAATACAAAACTGCACAATACAAATACACAGAACTGAACAAACCAAAACTATATTGAGCAATGTAGTGCTAGTTTACCACCAGTTAACGACAAAATCTCGTTTACCACCAGACTACATTACATTGCCTAGTGCTAGTGTCTATAAACTCAATAACCCTATGAGAAATCTACCTACATTCCATATGTTTATTGGTTGATTGAAATTCTTCAACCAGAATTCTGGCTCTAGAATTTTGGCTTCCATGAAATTTGGCTATATTCAAGCCTTTTACTTTTCAATTGTGGGTTATTCTATTCATGCCGAAAACTATATTGCAGAAATGTAGTGCTAGTGGTAGGATGCCGAATCCCTTTCAGTTAACGACAAAATTTCATTTACCACCAGAGTACATAACATTGCCTAGTGCTAGTGTCTATAAAATCACCATTTCCTTCTCTGAAAATCACTCACTCTTTCATCAATTCTTATCAGTGAAAATCATATCAATACTTTCAATCTTTCTTTCGATTTTGTCTGTTAATCATTCAGACTTGCATCCCCACTTTCAATCATTAAAACAAAAAACAAAGATTAATAAACAAATAGACAAACAATCTACCATATAAACAAACTAACCAAATAAACAAACTTCCATTAAAGATATTCATATTCATTACATTAACCAAAATAGTTCCATTAAAGATGTTCATATTCATCATTTACAACCAGTTAACAAGAGCTACTTCGCATCATAGCCCAAAATCCCAAAAACAACCTGAATATTTCCCAAAATCCACCAACATAACACCTGAACTTTCCCCAAAACCACCAACCACCAAAAACATCAAAACTTAAAACCGAGAAATAACAACCTGAGCAGATAAGAAGAGACAAAGACTACTACTACTACTACCTAATTAGCCGTCTTCGAGAGGATTTTTATTCAAGCTTCAATAAATTGAAACCTCTCTCGAAGATAACAAAATTGATGAAGATTTACAGATGTGGTCTGCAACGAGGGAATTTAGTCATCATCCTCGGCACCATAATCTGAGTCATCTCCCATCATGTGGTAATAGTCCTCAGGATCAATATCATCATCATCACTTGAAGCAGGAGTCCCATAGCCTTTCCTTTCACCATCTTCTTCTTCATTTTCCTCTGTATCCTCATCCTCCAACTCTTCAGACGCCTAAGATTCCTGCTTCTCATCGGATAAGGGTTCAAGCATGGTTCTAGCAAAAATCGCAAGGTATTGGGTTTTCTCCTTCCAATACAAACGGAACAGTCTCTCCCTTTCTTTCTGACGATCTCTTTCATCTTCAAATGTTGTATCCTCTTCACTTTCTTCCATTGCTACTTGACCTTGATTCTCCTCTTCTTCACTTTCTTCTTCAGTTTCATTTCTCCTCTTCTTCCAGTCATCATGATCATCACCACCCATCTTTCTGATTTTCCTTGCCTCCCTCTGGCTTAACCATAGATCAAACTCAGGAGTATGATCAGCCATCAACTGAAGAAATTCCTCTCTCGCTTTCTTTATCTTGATTTGACTTTTCAAATCCTTCACCAAGTTTTCCATTGAAATCAGCGACAATCCGAGAGCAAGTTCTTTCACAAAATGAAAGAATACATCATCTTCATCATTGTTTGCACCATTGTTGTTGTTCTGATCAGCATTGTTTGCACCATTGTTGTTGTTCTGATCAGCCATTGTTGTTTCTCACTTTTCTCTATAATTTCTCTAATTACTCTAACATATACCTTTGCAAATCTCCTCTATTGATTTTAAACCAAGATTAACGCGTCTATTTATGCACATTTAGTGCCGGTGGTTATTTCCAATGAAAACGGTTCATTTTCAGACACAATTCTTATCAAAAGTCATCTCAACTTCCATTTCCCTATGCCCATTTTTCTCTCTTGAGAGCACTCCTCCTCCCACTTCCAGCACCATCATTAGCAACATTAATTATTAGTCATTACCTAATCCTATATTAAGTCTAATTGCAGGTTCCTGGCATGTAGCTGTGGCTAGGAAGGCTGGTCTAGGCTGGTCTATTCTTCTTTTTCTGCGTTTTCCTTTGTCCAAGCATGCGTTTTCCTATGTCCAAAATTGGCAAAACTTTTAACTCAGAATATTTCTTTGATGGTCAGGGTCCCAGTGTATTATATTATCCTTTGTATAGGTCATGTTTGGACAATTTGGAAAATATTTTACCCATTCCCTTTTTATAATTCTACTTGGCAAGTGGTGGTTGTTGAGAAGGGAACGTCGAGTCCCTTAACCAAATGAATTAACTGTCGGTTACCGTTGGAATATCAACAGTTGTCGGCGGTTAGAATACCAACAGTTGCCACTTATCATAAAATATTAGGGTAATATAAATCCATGCGCGTGATTAGAGAGATCATCATTGCAAACTTTAGTTTCATTAAATTGAACTTCACCATTTTCCAATTTCTCTGCAACCATGAATCCCAATCGATGATGAAGAATCAAGGTTGTTGCAGGATACATTTGCAACAGTGAGAAGGATGGTTGCAAATGTTCCAACAATGGAGAGGGGTGAAGGTTCAAATCAACCTGAATATGAAGAAGTGGATGAAGAGAATCCGACTGATGAGAATGAAGAGAATGAAGAGAATGTTGAATTTGAAGAAGGGGATTCCTGGAAAATAAAGGTTAGGAAAGAACGGGGTCCATACATGACTGCAACAGAGGGAATTGCATTTTATAGGGATGAATGGGTGGTTATGGGTGGAAAGCAAGTTGGTTTTTATGGGTATAAGCTTCCCACCAATTTGAGGTATGAAGTGCATAAAGTTCTTTCTAAATTCCTGACATTTAGGAGGAATCCTGTAATCCAAGGCATCTTAAGCACTATACCACCACCAATTGTGCCGGAAAATTAACCACCACCTATTGTAGAAGAAGTGGTAGATCAAGTTAGGGTCAATAATCATACTCGGAAAGCATACTGGGATGAACGGATTGAGCACCACAAAGCTTTGTTTCCTTATTTTGGTGATGATCCGGTCGCAGATGGCTCGGGCCATTGGAACTACAACATGATCGCCTTCAATGCAGGCCTAAAGGATATGAAAGCCAAATACGGGCCTTTCACATATGATGAAAAGGAGGCTGCTGAGTTTATGGAGAGCACTAGTGAGAATGTTGTTGCTGCTGATATTGGTGGTGCAAATGCTGGTGGTGTTGCTGCTGTTAATATTGTTCCTTGTGCAAATGCTGGTGTTGCTGCTGCTAATATTGTTCCGGTACAAATGCTGGTGTTGCTGCTGCTGCTAATATTGTTCCTGGTGCAAATGCTGGTGTTGCTGCTGCTGCTATTGTTCCTGGTGCAAATGCTGGTGTTGCTGCTGCTGCTAATGTTCCTGGTGCAAATGTTGTTGTTGCTGCTGCTGCTGCTGCTGCTAATGTTTCTGGTGCAAATGAGGGTGCAGGTGGTGCTGCTGCAAATGCTGACATTGAGATGATTGACCTTGTTTCTGATTGCAATTTAAGTTTCTGACATAGTCATGTTTTTTAGTTCCTTGTTTAAGTTCATGTTTTTGGGATGTAAGAATTATCAGTACAATGTATAAGTCAGTACAATTGTGGTTTTTGGTTTGTTTTGGGATGTAAGATTTATCAATGCAAGTTCAGTACAGTTGAATACTGATCAAATAATTAAACAGAAATTAGATTAAACATTCCTACTTTGTTCAACATCCGGTACATTTTAAAAACAAAAATATTGTCAAATCCTTTAGAACTTGTGCATTAAAATTACATAAAAAGACTACCATGTAATTACACCAAAATTTAAATCATCCTTGATTGTCAGAAGTCACTTGATCCTTGTCATTTGGTGCTTCAGTGTCATTTGGTGCTTCAGTTTCATTTGACCTCTTCCGTTCTCCAGCTCGCACCTCCCAGTCAAACTTCAAATATGGAAAAATTGAACATATTATTGACAGGTATGGATATCATTTCTAACTCAAATTCACATAACAATCTGGATATCATCAAATATTAAAGCTACAACCAATATAACCAATCGAACTTATGCAAATAACTAGGTGATAAAAATGACAAACAAAAAACAGAACACAATAAATGAACACAAGAAGATAAACGAGACAATACCACAAGTGTACTGCTGTTCGTGTAATGAGTGTGGATAAGTTGAACAATTCACTACAAGCCAATCAAAGAAGAGCCAATATTCAGTGAATAAGTTGAAAATTACCAAAAGTATTCATTTTTACCAATCACTAAGAAAGAAAACTATCATGTATACGTACCCCCAAACATTTCATTGAAGGATGATCAACTAGAAACTCGAGATCTCGAATCCGTTTATCCTTCTCTGCAAGCTCACGTCTAAGGTTCTCGTTCTCGGTTTTTAACTTTGCAGCCCAACTGGATGATGGCTCATCACCCCAGAATTCTTTTGGCTTGACAAAGTTTCCAAGACATCGAACACGCCCGTTTTTATCAGGTCCCATCACAGCTGCAACTGAATCATTTCGCCCAGAGATAACTACTACACTTTCAGGTTGGCTAGGCAGGTTTTGGTATTCCACCATTCGACCCTATACATAGTTCAAGCTCAAAATTGATATAAGCATCAACTGTGATAACCACTTTTCAAATTTAAATGCAGAAAAAGAAAGTATTCAGTCATAAAAGTATATGTGTAGTTCAGCTGCCACGGGTTCCATAACTCGAACTTCTGATCCATCCGATGTTTTTTGTTTCTTTAGATGGGTCTCCTCAAATATTTCAAGCCGCTCAGGGAATCTTTCTAGTTTATCTTGCAACTGTAAAAAGAGTTTTGAGTGGACAATATTGTACATACAAGCTATATAACAAATCATCATAAATAATCTTAGTGCTGGGCATAGGCTTTACCTCTCTTGTTTTTTCTATGTGTGGCTTACGGCCACAGGTGTGCTTAACTTTTTGTTTCAATGTTTTCTATACATTCTTAGCAGCTTTAATCTGTGACAAAGAAACGAACAAAACACATTCCCATGAGAATATAATAGAGTGGAAGTAGCCACAGATAGGGTCTCTAGTAATTCAAAAATCAAAACTAAGAAAAACGAAATGGAGCAACTTACTTGGTTTTCCTCCTGGCTCCACAGTTCAACCAATGGTCTCCATTGACTCTTCAAAACTTGCTTAGGTCGGTTTGCGAGATTTTCTTCCAGAGTTTTTTCCTTGTCGAATCCTTTCTTTTTCATCTTGTACTTGTGATCCCTCCATGTTTCATTCAGTTTTTGACAAAGTAGTTTATCAACACCAACGTCCTCCGAAAAGCTGAATTTACGTTGACATAAAAAAGGCAGATTACAATTTTTGAGATAACGAAAATTCACTGTACAACAACTCTTTAAGTAATAATGTCACACTTACCTTGATTTTTCGTATTGCTTGCCCAATTTTTACACTAGGCATACGCGACCAGTGAAACACTGATAATGGCAATACATTGCCATTTTCAGCTAGAAATCGAACATACTCAGCCGGTTTTTCTGCGCCCTTTTTGCAAGGTGTTCCCATCAGCGTCTCCACTTGGATCTTCTCTCCATCTTTGAGGTCCCTAAGGAACTTCAACTTCCGTTTCCTTCGCATTTTTTTACGCGCGACTCAACCATCCTACAACAAATTCATAGAAACAATCTTAGTAGACAAAATAATTCAAACCTTAATCATGTTATCATCCATAAACTTAAGTCTTAACGAACCCATATTCGACGTACCTATATTTATATCTACGCAAAGTTGAGGATCAAACAAATTTCAATTTGAATTTGAACAAAACAGTTCTTAGTTAACATAAATCAGTTCTTATAAAAAAAAATCTCTAAACAACAATATCAAACAAATCCCTAAATCAGAAACTAGAAATTACTGAAGAAACCCCTAGATTCGCCTCGAAATGAAGGAGCCCTAGCTCCCAGATGCGTCTCCAAGGAACCCTAGCCTCCATTTGGAAAAAATTAGAAAGTTGGGAGAGATAGATGGAAAAGTGAAAATATCTAGCGACTTTTCCCAATTTTATTGGCCACGTGTTGGACCAATAAAGTTGTTTATTCTAACCATCTTAGAGTCACTCGGGTCAAGAGGAGGGCTAAGGAAGGTAGGCAGCAACCAGATACATTACTATTTTCTACCGAAACAACAAAACCGTCTCAGCTACATTACTATTTTCTATGGCAAATTAGGGAGTTGATATGGAGTTCAGAGGAAGATTGTAACTCAAACTTGCCCAAAATGGGTTCTTTTATGGTTCTACAAGGATTCCACCTTGAATTTGTCATTTCTGGATAGGATCAGTGCTCCTCTGGAAGAGCCTGGCTCAGAGTATGGTGTGAATAGGGTAATATGAGAGTCTAGTCCTAGCCACAGAGGGCGTTTCCTAGGAGAGAGAGAAGAGAGAGAAAAGTACAGAGCGGTCAAACCAAAAACAAAATGGGATCCCCTTCCAAATACTATTCTCTTGATATTTATAGAGATCTCTCTCTCATGTCATGGTGACATGTGTATTACAAAAATGACATTCCTTTATCTTGACTTCTAGTCTTACTGTCTTGACTTTCTTATTTTTTCCTTTGACTTCTCCATAGGCTCTTTTTTTATGGGCTTTGGAGCCTTAGTAGGGCTTTTAGGACCTTGCCTGGTCAGCAGTCACTCATGGATACCTTTGGTGCATGTTGGTGGTTTCTCCTTACTCTGCTGACTCTATCGCGACAAACGCGGTTTTTGGCATCAAAATTGAATAAAATTAATAGAGTGAGGGCGTCGTGATGCGAGGATGGACAAGGGGGAACAATTGGGGAGAGAAAGGATGTGCCCGAATAATAGCTTGACGAGTAAATGTAATAATAATAATAAATAAATAAAAAATTAAACATTCAAGCGCAGATTGAATTCGTGGCAGCTGGAGGAGTTCCGAGAGAATATCATTGGTTTTGAAAGAATAACACGAAGAAGAAGGATAGACAGTGGATTTTGGTGTAGGCGGCAGTAGGTATATACGAGGAGGTTTGTTTGAGACGATTGAAAGAGAGACACATGTATAGTAGTAGACGCGTTTTGATGGCACGCTTAAGGCTCTTGCAAGAAGATAGGCGAGCTCGGCTTTTTGGTCCAAACTTTGAACATGACAAGACGTAGTGACCGATGACTTACTTTATTTTCTAAATATGATCAGATGCGAGAATAGGGTAAAAAATATTGTTTTAGCCAAGAAGAATTGTGATTAGCCGTTTGATACCATTCCCGCATTCTATAAGTAAAAAGTTATATTTTGTGAAGATTGGTCGTTATGGCTAGGCATTAGTCCCCAAGTTTAACTATTTTGTGTTTGTATTGGACATGTGAGAAATCGCGCGTACAAGGCTTTAGAAGCTTATGACTATGGCGCGTTAGTGGGGTAGCTGGTAGAGAGTTTATCTTTTCAAAGCGCAATTCTCACCGCGTTTCAACGGTGCGCTAGGGGTTTTTGCAATCAAATGAGCGAGCTCAGCATTTTGCTAAAACTCGGCGTATGACAAGGAGTAGTGATTGATGACTCTTGATTCAATTTTGTTCTCACAAGATGGTCGGATGCGAGGATTGATTGTTTTAACAATTGTGACCGCTTAATGCTATGCCCCGCGTTAGTTGGAAAGTCGCACGAGTGAAAAGTTGTGTTTTTATGGTAATCTGCTATTGTGAACGGGGATTAGTCCCCAAGTATTCATTTTGTGTTTATATGGCTTAGACGCGCTAAAGAGGTAACTGGCGTTTTTGGGCTCAACTTGTCATCTATGTTGATGTTTAGGCATTCTTTGTTGAGATCAAGGTGTAAATAAGTTAACATTTGAGGGAAACCAGCGATGTATTAAGGTTATCAACCCATTAGTCCCCTGATTGTTGAGGAGGCATCGTTTCTTCAACAATCGTACTAGTTGATAACTACTTGAGGCAGGAGGGTGTCATGTGAGTGTGAACAAGTATGGTTTTGGTCCTGTTGTTCTCGATGGTTTATACAGGTTCAATAGAAATAAGAGGTGGGAGAAGTATTTTGTACAAAATAGAGAGAGGTGACAAATGAATACCTCGCGTTTGACAATCCGAAATAGTGTGTTCGAGTCCCCATTCCGCTTATGAGGTGGATTCTTTGGTAGGCGGTTTTCCATGGGTAGCGGTAATTTCTCTTCTTTCATAGTATAGTCCCCAATTGCAACGACGTATGGTACGCTACCATTCTGTTTATGTATTTGAGCGCCCTTTGTGGAACATGAAGAAAATTTTTGTACGCGCCCAGAGTGATACTCTCGGCTAAAATGTAGCAATTGACTGTAATATCAAAGGATGAGAGAGATCCCCATATACTACTTTGAGGCTGGTTAAAAAAAAGCGGTCATGCGCGTGGGCTTATGATAAACTGATTTGGAAAGTTTAGTGAGACGAGGGAACGTATCCTCAGGTTCCTTTATATGATCATAGTAGTAGCGGCATGGTCAAGACAATACAATTACAGATGATACTTAGGCAGCGTGTTCAGTGCGCTCCTGAGGCAGCGTTTTCATGGCGCTCCTTTAGGGTTTTCGGTGCCCAATCGACCAGGGTTTTCGGTGC
>JAJJMA010301306.1:16163-26377 GCA_023529015.1 Papaver nudicaule | reverse complement strand
AGGAAGTTCAACAGATATACTCTTTTACAAGACCCTCTTGCGAATGAAAATCAACAACCTCCGCCTAGAACAACCACAAGAAGATGTATTTTGTTTTGATGGAAGAAAAACAGAGCCATTGGGACTGATTACATTAGATGTCAAAGCAGGTCCAGTAACTATACCCACTCAATTCACAGCCATCCATTCAAGCTCAGCCTACACAACAATCTTATGAAGAAAATGGATTCACCGCATGAAAGAAGTACCCTCAACATTCCATCAAACCTAACAATTTTCAACACCAGAAGGAGCAGTGGAGCTGAAAGAAGATCAAAATGTCTCACGAGAATGCAAACAAGAGCATAGTCGAAATTGCGTTCTATTTGCAAGAACGAAAGTTGTAGATCTGGAGAAGACAATGCATCAGATATGGAGAAGAGATAAGCCACATGAAGATACGAACGCCGAAGACATCACCAAATATAATTAGCGGGTGCCGAGAAGCGCCCACCAACCATCACTACCTCGGAGGAAACGTAGACAATAAATGTACGAGTAGAAAAACTGCATAGGTATTCAAGGTACCGGATCCATCAGATCTACTCATACATACAGTATTTAGTTGTGGTTCAGCAGTCCGAAGACCGCAAGAACTGCACCGAAGGTGCTTTGAACAGTAATTAAAGACCATATAAAGCGATAAAGACTAGATATAAGAGTAACCCTTATGAATTTCAATGCTGAGATTACATGAATAAAACCCTAAGGAACCAGAGGAGATTACAAACCTAATCTCTTTCTTGCTACTTAGGCTCAACCCAACAAGAATCCAACCCTTACAACGTTTTCCAAGCTCGCCTTATATAGGCCGAGCTTGGGTGGTTTACAGCTAATAAGACAAAGGACTCAATCGTGGTGGTGTCAGTCTCTGTCGAGTAAGGCGGTTTACGCTCCGAGGCTTCGATCCATTGTCATAGTCCGAATCCCTTCCCTTCGAGTCTTTACTTCGTTTAAGTGCAGCTTTCCTCTTCTTCTCCGAGCAGGTCCGAGATCTCGCTGTTAGCCTTCTCGGTGTGGTTCTCTCGGCATAGTTAAGCTTCCCGGATGCGTGACATGTGTTCCGAAGGGTTTTTACCCCCTACAATAAATGTGGGAACAACCGAAGAGACTAGACTACTGCAGATAGGAGCATCATTGAGCAACACAGTGGAAAAGGCCTGTGGAGCTTACTACAGCAAAATGTGGATCTATTCGCATGGAGCGCAGAAGACATGTCAGGGATTAAGCCAGAAGTCGCCAGCTACAAGATAGAAGTCAGGCCAGATGCAAAACCAGTAAAGTAGAGAAGAAGAAGAAGAAGAAGAAGAAGAAGTAGAAGAATAGCGGCACCTGAAGAAACCAGTCGAAGAGCAGATCAAGAAGTGGGAGAAAGCAGGATTCATTAGAGAGGTTCGATACCCGGAGTGGGTAGTAAACATGGTAATCGTACCAAAGAAGAATGAAAAGCTCCAAATAGGTGTCGACTACACGGATCTCAACAAAGCCTGTCCCAAAGATAGCTACCCTTTACCAGACATCACTCAGCTTGTAGATGGAATGGTATGGTACGAAATGTTCTCTCTCGTGGATGGATATTCCGGGTATAACAAGATACCGATGCACGCAGAAGACGAAAAGAAGACATCATTTTTTGGGCCACAGGGACTATATTGTTGCAAAGTCATGCCCTTTGGTCTTAAAAACGCAGGAGCAAGATATTTGCGTATGGTGGATAAAATTTTCACAGAGTGGATTGGGACACTCCTGGAAGTCTACGTCGACGATATATAGTAAAGAGCAAGCAAGAGTACAACCACATTGAAGACTTGAAGACAATATTCGAAGAAATGAAGAAATATGACATGAGAGTAAACCCAGAGAAGTGTACATTTCAGATAAGGGAAATTCTTGTAGTAACTAGAGCAGGGATATAAGCAGATCCGGAGAAGTTGTATGCAGTGCTAGATATGAAGCCCCGGAGATGAAGAAGGATGTTCAACAATTCGGTGGAAGATTAACAACGCTAAATAGATTTATAGTAAGATTCCCGGACAAATGCAAGCCATTTTTTGAGATCCTGCGGAAGAACGTAACATTTGAATGGAGTGAAGAATGGCGTTTCAACAAATGAAGGAGTAGCAGCAGTCCTCGTACGAGAAAGAGAATGGAGGTTACATACAATCTACTTCACCAGCAAAACACTAACACCGGTGGAGAAAAACTACACAACACTGGAGAAGGCTCTATAAGCACTAGTACACGCAGCGCAAAAGTTGGAGGCGTACTTTCATGAAAGATGGATCAAGGTTTTCATATCACACCCAATGAGAGCGCTACTGGATAAAAGGGAGAAATGGGAGAATAGCAAAATGGAGAGTAATCTCAGGAAAACACAACATCAAGATCTTACCAAGAAATATAGCAGGCGCACAGGTTCTAGCGGATTTTTTAGAATATTTTCCAGAAGAAGCTTCACACGACGAAGAAGACTCTGTAGAAGAACATCAAGATCCTCCAGCGAAAGAAGAAGAGCATACTGAAACAAAAGCATCAAGTCTACTAACCCCAAGCAACGGTACAAGATGGGAAATATTCGCAGACGGAGCCCACAACAGGAATGGCGCAACCATAGGAATAGTGGTCATTTTGCCTGAAGGGTGAATGACTCTGCATCTATACATGATATGTTTCAAAGCAGCAACAAACAACATCGCGGAGTATGAAGCAGTGCTACAATAGTTAGAATAGCTGAAGAAATGATATTAGAAGATGTGTGTATCACCAGCGACTCACAGTTGGTTATACGACAACTGGGTCAGACCCCTACCTATCCGCACAGCGGAAGAAGGGACATGTAACCGACATAATGTATATGCATATTGATTAGCTGAGTACCATCAGATCACTGAGGGGTTGTCCTCAGTGATCCCTATAAATAAGAAACCCTCTACCCTTAGAGGGGGATCAAAAACCATTTATATCAATAAGAGAGAGTGTATTATCCACACTGTCTTCCTTTACTTGTGTTTTAGTTACTTGGGTGTGTTGTATGGTATTTCCAGCAACTACACCTACAAGTGTCCAGCCGCGGCTACGGTAGCCAATGAAGATCTACGGCTGGAATATCCTTGTCCTGCCACAACAGTTTATTTTGTATGTTATGCGGCTAGACCATGTCTGTCCAGGCGCAGCTAAATAACCAATAACGTAATGCGGCCGGATGAATTGTGGTCTGACCGCTGTTGGACAATCCTATTTTTACTATAAGGGGACTTCCTTGGTTGCCCCTTCTGGGTCCTTTGTATTTGGCGCCCACTAATGCCTTACTTAGCCAATAATTGGGTACCCAAATACTAGGGTACAAACAATATCGTATAGCACGAGCTTCATCTTATTCGAGAGAAAATTTTCAAACGTAAGAGTAGCATATGAGTAGACCTTATTGCCAGCGTCTCTGATCATAGATCCTGCGTTATTGGCCAAAATCAGGAAATCAAAAGCACCATCAGTGTTGCACTTAAACCATCTAAAAAGGGGGGAGGAGGGGGTATCCACTTATCACACTAATGATAGTAACAAAAGTTATGCGACATGAATCAGAAATTCTATGAATAACCATATACCAAGCTCTGGTTATAACAATAAACTTGTTTCACATTTTTGACCAAAAAAGTAAATTGTTCCTATTAATCTAGAGAGACCAAAGAATGGCAGAAAATGGTTTAAACTCATAGGCAAAGCAGAAACACAATCCACAATCCAAAATGAAGCCAATCTTTGAAAGTGTAAGCAGAAAAATTAGCAGAACAAATGGCAATAGAATAACTAAACCAGACCTGACTAGCAAAGGGGCATAAAACAAGATCATGCATAATGGTTTCACCATCAGTTTACTATCAGTATTTGGTCGAAGACCTCCGAAACCCAGATATGCAGACTTATAATTGAATCTGTCATTCTTTGGAAGCTCCCAATCCCTTCTATTATCAGTGGTTAACTGTGTTAAGGGAATAAAGACAATCTTCTCAACATAAGCATTCTCAAAGTAAGTTTCCGACCTAGAAGTAATCAAAGTCTATTAATAGGGTCAGTGAAATAAGAACTTTGAGAGAAGAATTAGGTGGTACTAGAAGGTTCGGAGAAGCAGACCTAAAGTTGGGATCCATTTATCACACCAAGGGTTAATAAACTTCCCATCCCCCCACAATCCAAGAAATAAAAGGCTTAACGAGCTCTTTAATGTTAACTCTATACAGTAAGATGAAAATGAGTTTGAAATTAATGAAGATAATTTTTTGCTTTTGTTAGTTAGGTATTTATAAACCCTTTCACTACAACAGGATCATGTATCCAGTCTGTCATGTTCTTCTGTAATAATTGTTCCTGTCCTTAAGACAAAAAGAATATCTGGTACTACATGAGGTGCTTATGCCTTGGAGTTTGTGCACAATGAATGCAATTCACGATCAAAATGCATGCATGCAGGTTTCACTAACTCTTGGGTAGGCTTGGGCTAACTTAGCTGAATATACCTCAGACGTAGTTAGACTAGTCTTCTTCAGTACGGGGTTAAGGCTTGTGGTGGTTCAGCTGATAACGCCCAGAGGGTTCAGCCTACTAGCCACGGATTTTTCTAAAAATCCGACTCCTAAAGATGCGATATGATATGGTGCATGCACATGTGTGGGTGCAAATACCGAGATGTGTAAAATAAAAACCCTAAAATCCCAATTATTTTTCGAGTTAGATTTTCTAAATCCCCAGTGAAGTCCCACTGTAAATACCCACGAAATCCACGGGACGGAAACCCGTTAAGATCTCTAAGCGTCTAAATGGAAATTACACTTGGAATTATTAATCGAAGTCGCCACCCTACTGAGGGAGCTGGGACCCAAATAAGACACAAATCTGACGGGTTCGGGAATCAAGTTACGAGCCAGGAAGGTGCGAGACACCTGGTCCGTCCAATCTAAAGATTGGCCTCTACTTTGTAACTGGGATTTTAGGGTTTCAAATATATATATATATATGAAAAATAATATAACTTTTAGTATTTCACAAAACTAACTTATAACCTGCAAAAATATCAAACCATCAGCACCTCACAATTAAATAATTAAATCAAATTCCACAAGAAAATCATTATTATTAGTGATTAAAAGTCAAACAATTATATTACTTAGGACAAAATTATTCAATTCAATCATTTAAACTAATCATCCAAATCAATAAATCATGAATCTATTTACCAACCATTCAAATCATATTATCCAAAAATTAGCAGAGACCCAGAAAGGAATCACAAGGCATATTTGTTACTAATATTATCAAGTACAAGAGCAAAGTAGCAAAGTTTGTGCAATGATTTTATTAATTGGAATCAACTACCTACATGTGCATGAAACCTCAAAATAACTTAATCCATTTTCATCGAACGAAACATGAGATATTCACCTTTGATATATGCTAGCTAAAGACAATCCTATGACTGAGATAAAATTACTAATCGGTTGAAAGTGACTATGGCTCATGCAAGCCAAGGCAAATCTCACAGCAACATATCAACCTATGAGGCATCTAATTAAATCAATAATGGAGCGACACATAAAAATGCTAGCAGATACTAACGCATGTCACGATCAAGCTTGATATGGAAACAGTAAAACAAGTCTAAAAAAATCATTCATTAGTTTCATTGCTCATTGAATAAATAAAATCTCACCCATATAAGGAATTTCTTACAAAAGATTCTCGAATTAGCACAGACATGTTTTTGCCAGTTGATGCACTGATGTTACTTAGATCGTCAACAACAGTGTTTCCGCGAGATCGACTGGTTTTGAATGTTTCCACCACCAACGACTAATCTTTTTATGAAAAATGTTTTAGGTTCTATTTCTCTAGCTTTTTCTCACACTAATTCTCCTCTAAATTTTTCCTTCTAAAATTCTCCTGAAACTGGCTTTCTATTTATAGTCTCTTTCCCATAATGATAACCCTTGAATTATATAACCTATATCGAATGGTTCGAGTTAAGATCTAAATATCATTTCCATCTTTCAAAATTCATTTCTATTTTTTTTTAAATATTATTCTCCTATTTAAAATTATATTTCATTTTCTTTTCGGAAAACTAACATGTTCTATTTAATTCTAGGATATTTGGAAACATGGAAAGAGTTGGGAGCAAAGTTATCTAGATGTCGACATCGACTTGGGAACAAAAGTAATAGTGTGTCGATATTTGAGTGCACATATTAGACGTCATGGACTCGGGCAATTGATTAAACCTATGATGGATGTCTAACGCATGGGGTGCTAATAGGGATTTTAGAAAATGGATATGACATTTAGTTACGATCATTGCATGGTACTAAAGTTGGGTGGGCTTGGTGGATGTCTAAACACATTCGTTGGAGCTTCTGGATTTGAAAAATGAACGTTATTTGGTGGGAACTAACGAGTGGGTTGTATGAAACCATGATCCTACTGTCCAGTAGTGTCTATTCTGGATACTAAAGTTAGGTGGACTTAGCTCAAGCTTTGGACCATGTTTTGGTTTTACTGACTATGGCATTGTACGATCTTGCGGAAACGCGGCTTAATATATGTGCAAAAATGGGGTGTTTACAGTTATTCAATAATGGGATAATTGGAAGCCACAGAGCAAATGCAATTTTTAAAGACTATTTTACACCTATAAGTCAATAGCTTCACTGACGCCAATTCAATTCCACATTTTATGATGATTGCAACAAATATTCTTCTTCTTCTTTTTATATTGTGATTGTGGTTTTCAAGTTGGCGACTAAGGTGGTTGTTTATTTAATAACCAAAAACCGTAATTAACTAGTTTTAAGTATGATGAGGTTAATGGATCATAGTGAGACTTCACAAGAATGTCACGTGACTAGCGTGTGACAATATAACCCCATTTGGTTACAACTTAACAATTTTATTGTCATCGGTGTGGTAGTTAACAATTTACATAGTCATAATAAGATATACCATTTTTATTTTATTGATATCTACTTCAAAATTTAGATTCAATAAATGTAAAGAAGGGGAAGTCTAAACATTAAGCATTAAGATGAGATGCAAGACAAGAAAGGAAAAAGAGTTATGGAAAAATATAAGGAAGATTAAAGACTTCAAATAGGAGATAGAAGAGGGAAACACAATCAGTCTTCAAATTGGATTTGCAGCAGGTTCAGCTACTACTACGTCTAGTTGTACTACTGGTGGTGGATCGTTATAGTCCTTCTTTCAACCTAATGTTACCATCTTGACGAGTATGACTTCTGAGAATCCGTTCTTCTCTGTAGTCAAATGTTCTGAACCTAAAATATTATATCAAACTTCGAAGGTGATCCTTCTCAAGAAAGAAAGAAACTATCTGGCCTAAATCGAAGACATGGTATTTGTCGAGAGGAAATTTAACTTGCCGTGAACCCGCCGACCTACGAAGGAGACATAGTTGTTAGCATAAGGATTCCTGTGACCAATAAGAGAGTGTATTAATGCCCTTCTAGCAGATATACTGACCCTAGCTACAACCAAGGATAAGGCATCAAGGACACTCATGTTTCGTTTACAGTAAGCTCTTAAGTAGTGAGACACCTCTTCAAAACAACAATTATCAAAAGTATACTCATCCTTCTTCATTATAATGACTCCGGTACGATATAAGAGGAATCCAGACACTCTTGGGCGCCTATTTTCGAACACACTAACCAGTATCCCTAAGAAGAATACTTTAATGTTAGTAAACAAGTTAAACAAACAAGAAAATGAAAAAAAAAAAAAATTCAAATGGAAATATTACCACAAGAAAAAAAAGAGACTCAAAATTATTGCATAATTTTACGAATTGTAATATATGACAATGTTTCTGTATATGTAAGTGAGAACTTAAACATTCATTCTCGAGAACAAGAGTACATCATGTTAATTTGTATATTGTACAACTGTTTCAAAAAATTTCATAGATTTCTCAAGTTCAGAAAAGGAAGATTTTGAATATCCCAAATTCTTCCATCTCATACACCTATGATAATCACAACAGACCAGTTCCAATCACTCAAGAGTAGGACGCTTACCGGTGATATTTGTAAATGGAGGCGAAGCCCATGACAATATCATCATCACCATTGATTCAATCCACGCATGAATTTTGGGATTTCAAAAACAAAAAATTCTCCCATGGTATTCCTCTTAAGACCCTTTTGATGAATCAAGCGTGTCGGCGGATAATGAGATTATTCAAATCTTTTCTATTTGGTTGCTGCAAGAAACTCCGTAAAAAGGTAAACTTGTGTTTTTGTTGAGTTACAAAAGACAAACTTCAGATTTCAAATTTCATTCATCCTACACTAACTCTGGTAAAAAAAAAAACGAATGAAGTATGTAAATTGACTTGTGCATGGGGATGGTACGACGGTCCATCAAACATGGGAATGACACAATGTCCAGAACTGGAAGCCCAACAGATTCACTAGTATCATATTTATATCTAGGTGGATCAAACTGCTGCTGCTAACTTGATAATATGTTAGTTACATACGGTTAAAGAAAGTCAATGTTGAAGGATAAGGAAAATTAAATATACATGCTGCCAAGGTACTCCTTAGACCCCACGATAACCACATTATTGTTTCATATAACATACTGGCTACCGTATAAGCAGTTATGGCATGTCCAACAATTGCAACAACAAGACAACTCATTATTGAGTTTTGAACTTCAATTTCACAGCCATATTCAGTAAGAATCACCGTAGCAAGAAAATTACATGTTTGTACATTACTATGAACAGGGTGTGATAAAAATGCTCAGTGTCGGAGGTTGTCATGGTCCAGTATGGAGACAACGCGAATAACTTTGGGTTGCAGTGCTCTTCTTTCCCATCCATGACTCTAGCAACCCAACCCCATGCGCACCGAGTGTAAGATACGCTCACAACATTGCTTGTTATATGGACAAACACAAAAGAAAAACAATTGGAATTATAAATACATATGGTTCAACAATTCAATCTTAATATTGTGATTATATCATTAACTATAAAAACTTAAACAATTGCAAACTTATGAAGAGAAAAAGAAAAGAAAAACAAAGGAAGACAATAACTCCCCTCTAAAGTTAAAGAGAAGAAATTTTATTATGAAAATGTTTGGTGGTTTTACACATTGTAACTTTAAAGGAGAAAAGAGATTTTGAATGAGCTAAACCTCTTTTGGTTAATGGACTAACATACTTATGCACAGTGGGTTAACTGCACTTATAACTAGTAAACCATAACATGAATGATTTTTTATATTTAAATGTTATATAAAATAAAGATTGGATAACTTAGGCAAGATAAATAATGAACATGATTTATCTAGGTGGGAGATAAATCGTATGAATGTGGTTTGTTCTATTCATATCATTAGTGTCTCATTAATTTTTCATAATAAATTTACTTTAATTTAATTTTTCATTATAAATTTCCTCAATAAATATATGTTTCTATCAATAAATGATATATTTTTATTATTGAAAGATAGTAGTGGTGGTTTTAAATCGTGGTGGGTGCTAATGAGTTCCAACAACTCATAATTTCTCAATATATAACCTTCCAATTATTTCGCATACATTTTCACTTCTTTCAACATCATCTTTTTATTTTCTAGCTTTTTATATTCTTTTTCCAAATCTTAGTTCCAGTCTCAACAATTAAATTAGCACGATTTAAACATCTAATATCTCTTTCAAGTAGCTTTATATACTCTGTTTTACTCTGTTCTTTAAACTTTTGAATCATTCAATACACCGTTATACGTCGTTCCATCTCTCTATTTTTTTCTTTATATCATTCTTTTCAATTTTGATGCATTTACCTATCTCCATCTCTGATTAACATAAGTTCACTAAGAATCAGTCCCTTGGGAAACTTACCGATTTGCTGCCCCCTAAAATGTGTTGCCCAAGATTAAATCATGGCAACCTTTGCCTAGGGCCGGCCCTGGTAACAGGTGAGTGTCATTCATTTTGGAAGTACATTTTTCATACTCTACCTAACAAACAAAACTAAGTTCTAAAAGAATCAACATTTTTGTGTTTAGTTGTGTTTAATGAATTTGGAGTCAGTTCAACCATATAGCCATTTTGGTGTATCAATTATAATAAATAATGAATTACTTGACAAAAAT
>JAJJMA010301306.1:5896-16153 GCA_023529015.1 Papaver nudicaule | reverse complement strand
CGTACGTTGCTTCCTTCAACCTTGTATATAACGTGTCAGTTCTTGAATAGCCTTATTGCAGAAGAACGTTATCAAGTTAACAAGGTTACAGGTTAATTTGATAACAACCACAAAGGTGCGTTATCGACTACCTCTGTACGTTACAAGTTACCAAGATTTACTTTTCATATATGGAAATAGAAACAGATAGACTAGAAACGACATCGGGCTTCCCAACTCTAAAGAGAAGTCTTTATATTCGTTAGGTAAATCCGACGGAGGAATTGCTACCTAATGAAGGATGACTACCACAACAAGCTTACACCGAAGTGCAAAGAGTTCACGATCAATTCCACAGAGAAACTTCACGTATGCTTGATGCTTGTGGTTTTCGTTCTTAAGTCCTCTATTTATAGCTCTCAATAAGATAGGTTGCTTTGAGATAAAAGAACAGAGTACTTGTGCTACAAGTTAGCAAGTGCCCGTAAACGTGCCCGTTACTTGGCTTGCACACAAAGAAACCATAGGTTAATCTCAACTGGAAATCTTTTAACATTTATCTGCCAAGTGGTTTGTTAGCTTTTAACCACTTCAAGATAGAAACTCAATGACCATGAGAACATCTTTATCTTATTGACTCATTGAGATTCGTTAGATGGACCACAAAAGATATTTCATGATGAACCGAATCCAACTAAGAGATAAGGAACTAGTTGTTTAACCCGCGTGAAAATCCCGCAGAATATTCACAAAGCGGTTCAGGAACCGTCCATCTGAAATCCGGACCAAATACATTGAATATGTGGTTCACGTACATGCACATGACAGGTCGACGTTTTGGAGTTCAGAGAAAAGTCCCAGAGGCACTGTTCCGGTTGCGGTTCGTGAACCGACGTTATTCAGATTTAGGGTTAAACTGGATCCGCTAGAAGTCCGGAGCTGGGCCAATACTTAGACGTGTAAAACGCCCTCAGCTACAATCCATGGACTCTGCTCTAGTGTACTCCTTTAGATTTACCCAGTTTCCTACATGTGATTTGCAAGCAAACCATCACAATGGAAAATGTATTGAATCTATCTCATGTATCTTGTAACTTAGTATTGTTTACAAGAGTACAAATCTCAATCGCTATTAGTATTTCTACTAAAGTAGATGACTATTTCGAAAGATATAATAAATAGAATAGAATAAATTCCATATAAAGTCATAACTCCTACTAACCTTTTGTCGATGAAGAATATTTGATGTCTTCTTTATAATCTTTGTCTTCGTCTTCAAGGTCTCTACTACTTTGTCTATATCCCAATTCTGAAATCGAAACTATAGTAGACTAAATCAAGAATTGTGTTTTGACACCTAAAACTGACAACTAGCTTGACATACCAACGCTAGTGGGTTTGACCGGACAATGCCCTAATAATCTCCCCCTTTCTCTGACAAAACCAATATATTACATATGGATTCAAAAAATATATTACAATAAAGATCTAACCCAGATGTATCTTGATTTCTTGAATTCTTCAACTTCTCCTTTGAGTCTTGATGTGTTCTTTTAACTCTTGTTGAAAATTCTGTATGCAGACACTACAACATATGCAACTCAAACAACCACAAAGGTACGCTCGAGCTTACATGGGTTAATATGCTAATCCCACATGTTGTTTGTGCGAAGAGTAAGAATCAAAGCAACTTTAAAGTCCGTGTACCAAAACTTTTAAAGTGATTCTACTCATTCTTGATACGAAGCTCCCCCTTAATCTTTATACCAATTTTTGCCAGATTGGTATGAAGCCCAGTATTTACCCCCCCTTACTTGATACTTTGAAAAAGTACATAAGTAAGCAATATGTTGTTCTCCCCTTATGGTTGTGAACCACAAGAACAAGAAACCATATGTATTGTCCCATATTTGTCACAAAATATGACAAACCAGTTGAGACTCGAGTTTCAAGCCTATAGAGATAGTCAAGTCAAGGATGCACTCGCATATCAAGTTTAAGATGACATAACTAGGAAATCAGAACGAAGATCTCGAAGTTGATTCATCTTTGGAGAAATATAGATACACTTTTCTCCTAATATTCCACATCCACGCTCCCCCCCAAAAGGATTTGTTATTAAGCGCAAGCTCATTTAAGAACTCTCCCTCATGTCGTGTTATTCAATAAAGAACAACAATATATGCCTCTACAAGTAAAGAGAGAACAAAGCATAACTAGACAAACAATTTAATGTATCTAGTTTCTTTGTTAATTTTCTCTTTTCCTAACTATTTTTTTGGAAAACAGTATATGATTTTTGGATTTGTGAAAACCCTAGAAATCATATAATCAAAAGGTTATTAATCGTGAGAGAAAGCTTAACTTTGTAAATTGACACAACTTTGAATCATCACAAAGTAACGAATAAAGTCATGTATGCAATACATAAGATTAAGGTAGACAAATCAAGTATTGCAAGCATCATTAATGATCAAATCTAAAAAGAACATTTTATTAATGAATATTAGTAAAGTAGTACATGCTAAAAAAATCTAAAAAGCATGAAAAGGCAAACTACTTTTAGATATAGTTTATATTCCTTAGGCAAAAGTAAGAACAAGTTCTCACAAGGAACCAACTATTATATTTGAAAGAAGACATGACGAAGTCGTTGATCTCAGCAATATCTTGATCCTCATTCATAGGAATTTCTAGATCAAATCCCTTAGGCTCACTTACAGATGCCTTATGAACTTGTTTCATAAGCTCTTGTTGTTGTTTCTTGAACAACCAAAAATTTTAGAAACACTTCCCAAGAGATCTCACTTCTCTTTTTGTTTCTCTGGATTCTTTGAGAATAAATGCAATCCTTTGATTCTTCCGAGAAGGGTGTTCATCCTTGTCAGATTTAGACTTCTTCTTATTTTTCTTGAACCAGGGTTTCTTTCCTTTGTTTCCGGTTGCTTTCAAAGGATCATCCTGTTTCATGGTATCCTTGTCAGTTGACTTGGATCCTTGCTTGGGAAGGTGATATCAAGGGGTTTTACCATGTTGAAGAGTTTAAATGAAATAAGAGAAGACTCCAAATTCCTTTATAATTAGTTCTTCTAAGAAATTTTCGAAGATAAGATCTCATGACTACAGGATACGATATGGATTTACCCTAATATCGTACGGAAAAAGCGGAATGGTTCGCAAACCCAGCAACATGTGGACATTCATTGATACGTGTATTTTAACGTTATTTTATTGATGTGTCCCACTTTGAGAGTCATCCAATATCAATTTGTACCTTTTGTATAGACAACTTTTGACCGTAAGTGAGATGGTCATATGATTTATAGAGCATGGCTCAACATGAGACCCTTTTGTCCACTGACACATAGAAAGGTTTTAATTGAGGGTTATCAATTACTTTTAACAAATACAAACGAATATGAAAAATAATCTAAGAAAACTAGATCTTGCCCAAGTACACAGTGACATCTTATTCCGAGGGGCAACGAATGAGATGTCAATCCTTTTTGCAGCTAGTGCAAGAGGGAATGAGCACATTTATGATCATTGTGTACTGCTGATTTTTTTCCTGGACTAAGTTTTCCATTCTTAGTTATGACTCTTTTGAATTTCCCAACTCCTTGTGTTGCCCTTAAGGAGTTTGAGAGTTTTCGATCTTTATTAGCTTCCTTGTAATTGGAAACTTCAAAGATTCGAATAACATTCATGATTTTCTCAGTTTTCTTCTGTATCTTGTCAGCATATTTAACCTTTCGTTTGTATATGACATTGTTTATAATCATGTCCCTTTTTAGCACAAAAGTTACATCTAACAAGACGTTGTTTGTGCTTAATTGGAATGATTTTCTCTTTGTTAGATGTGTCACTTGGAGTTGTATCCATGGGAATGAAACCTAATTCCAGTTCTGATTTGGAGTCACCCGCATTATCAGAACAAATACATTCTGCAATGAATGCAACTTCACTTTCTTCATCATCTGAGTAGTAAACATTAGAAGAATCATCAAGTGTAGCAGCAAAGGCATTGCCCCCTGTATACTTCTTCAGATTAGGGCATTCTTCAGCCAAATGGCCAAATCCTCTGCATTTATAGCATTGTGTCATATCATCATCATCTCCCCTTTTATTCCCTTCTTTGAGAGGGACTTTATCACGAGGATTAGGAGTTGATGGTGGGGTTTTCTTAATAAATCGTTTATTTCTCTTCTTTAGAAGATCTCTAAACTGACGAGTAATTAAAGATAATTCCTCCTCAGATTCATTCCCATTATGATTGCCAGAGTCGGTGTTCAAAGTACAATCTCCGTTTACACGTTTCCTTGTTTTTCCAGTAGCCCTAAAACCAATGTTTTTACTATTACTTTGCTCATGATCGAAGATTTTTAACTTGGCAACAAGGTCACTTCTTATTATAGTTAAACCATGTACTTCTTGAATGGCATGTTTCTTTGACTCGTATCTTGAGGGTAATGACCTCAGAATTTTACACACAATGTCCCTTGCCGGAATAGCTTTCCCTAAGGTGTGACATGCGTTCACTATCTCAGACAATTTGTGGTTAAATTCCTCAAAGTTATCATCCCCAAGCATTCGAAGGTTTTCCCAGTCAGACATAAGGTTCTGAACCCGTGCTTCTTTTTCTGCTGAATTCCCTTCGAATACGGACCTTAATATCTTGCGAGGTTTCACATGTGGCCACATGATGGAAAAGATCAGGTGTTACTGCATGAATGATAGTGTTAAGCCCATCATAGTTTTGCTTAGCGACAAGAGTTTCCACCTCATCATAAGCCGTTATGTCTTTGGGGACATATTCACCATCAACCAAAATAGTTGGTGGTGTATATCCTCTCTCGACATAAACCCAAGTTTTGAAATCCCGGGCTTGCAAAAACGATCTCATAGCAGTCTTCCACCATAGGTAATTGGTGCCATCAAACTTTGGTGGTACGTTACAAGCTCTTATGCTTTGTTAATTAATTCACAAGCCTCGATAAACACAGACAGTTACGTCTTTTAATGTGTTCACCGGCTCTGATACCAATTGAAAAAGCAGGGCACCGAAATACAACCAACTTTTTGTTTGGGCTCGTGAGTATAATGGTAAGGTATGAACGATCTCAAAAATCAATATACAAATCTGTTAACCGGAGTAGGATCACAAGTGATCAGTCCAAACGCAAGACAAGTCTTGGTAAATCCCTTGGATGGATTATGGACCAATTCGACGGTTAGAATAACGTATTTTTGTGTTTGTTTTAATTATATAATCAGAGATATAACGCGGAAAGTAAAGCACACAAGACACCAGAGATTTTTTTAATGAGGAAACTACGACCTGTATAAAAACCTCGAGACCTCGTCCAGTTTGAACACTGCACAGTACTAAGTGTCTACAAACACTAGCCTACTATCAAACTTTGGTCTGGGATGTAGCAGAGACCAACTCGAACCCTCCAAGTGAATTGGCTATTGTCGCACTCCTTATGTCTCTAGATCCCCCACAGATCGTCACGCACTTGATTCCCCTAGCTGACGTCTTTTACATGCCTAGGAGTTGCTTTAACCGATGTTAAAGGCTTATGTCAACAATATCGGCTTTGCAACCTTAATTATCAACTGTATGTGTCGAACTGTCCTCTTCAAATTAATATACGTAAGATGACTTCCTTCGGATTACTCCAGGTCATACGGAAATCTATTTACAAGCGGGGGTTGACAAGTGAACCGAGTAACCTATGCCCAACTTGTCTCTACCTAGGCTGCGAAAAGAATCACTTAAGAAACTTACACAGTTGGAGCTAACTAGGTCTTACAACACCGTGTGCAGCCGTACATTGCTTCCTTCAACCTTGTATGTAACGTATCAATTCTTGAATAGCCTTATTGCAGAAGAGAAGGACTATGGAATAAACAAGAACGTGATCAGGTTACCAATGTTACAGGTTAATCTGATAACAACCACAGAGGTACGTTATCGCCTACCTGTGCTTCCCAACTCTCAAGAGAAGTCTTTATAGTTGTTAGGTAAATCCCACGAAGGAACTGCTACCTAATAGAGGATGACTACCACAACAAGCTTACACCGAAGTGCAAAGAGTTTACGATCAATTTCACAGAGAAACTTCACGTATGCTTGATGCTTGTAGTTTTCGTTCTTAAGTCCTCTATTTATAGCTCTCAATCAGATAGGTTGCTTCGATATAAAGCAACAGAGTACTTATGCTACAAGTTAGCAAGTGCCCGTGTAAATGTGCCCATTACTTGGCTTGCACACAAAGAAACCCTTGGTTAATCTCAATTGGAAATCTTTTAACATTTATCTGTCAAGTTGTTTGTTAGCTCTTAACCACTTGAAGATAGAAATCCAATGACCATGTGTAGATGGTGAAAAATGAGAGAGGGACAAGATTGTCAAAACACTCTCGAAACCATGTCTTATTTAAGGCAATCGCCTATTCAGGCTCATCTCCATAGCTCAGAGTGCAACCCATTCCATGAGCCTAATAAACTCTCTATGAGCCCTCTCTTATAACTCTGGTGGGGAGGGTAATATCATAGAGCAGTACTAATGATCTCACCAACATATTAAACCCATTGATCAGCTCAGAGCCAGACCTCGCTTGATGGTACACGGTGAAGAATCAACAGAGACGTGTCCTCACGGATTTCTCTTAAATACGACTCAACATACGAGTCTCGGTGCAAACCTCAGGAATATTGAAGCTCCAGGCAGGTCCAGAGCTCTCTGAGAAGCATACACCAGCTTAAATAGGCCTAAGTGGACCTAATCCCAAGTTCAGGAAGGTCTAGCATACCATGGATAAACACGCCATGACCTCAGGTGTGTTGTAGCATAGGCACTCACACCGCGACTAAGGCACATGCTGCCCCAAAGTCGACCTTGGCCAGACGCTAAAGCCATAAACGCCACATAGCATGGCACCACAAACCATGAGCCACCATGGATTCACAAAAATCAGCATTGGCCAAGAAGCCAAGGCCATGGCGTAAAACGCCACAAACCTACAAAGAGCATGGCCGCAAACAGGCTGGCCATGGCGCCACAACAAATAGGCCTTGGCCAAAGACCAAGACCGTGGCGCCATAATCCATGGCGCCACAACAAGATGGCCTTGGCCAAAGGCCAAGGCCGTGGCGCCATGAGCCATGGCGCCCCCACATCCAACGCCAAAGACGCGTTTCAAACTAGCCTTGGCCAAAGGCCAAGGCCGTGGCGCCACCATAACTAGCGCCAAAGACGCGTTTCAAACTAGCCTTGGCCAAAGGCCAAGGCCGTGGCGCCTATACTTGTGTCCAGAAGACACTACATCATGTTGGTCACGACAATCAGTCGTACAACCCTACTCTACTCAACCCAACTACGCAATATCCGCGTATCACTCACTCGAGATATCAAAACGTCACACGGGGGGATAACTTTAGGGGTATTGGTCTGGCGGTCTAAGGCAGTTGAAAGAAACTGATGGAGATAGTGGGCAGTTACGAGGAGATGGCGCGAGTGGGCATATTCCACACGACTCAGGCAGTTATGGAAACCAACGCATGTCCTCCACTCCTCCACTCTTCCACGACTCCCACCTTCTCTGTCGAGAGATCAGGGTGAGTTCAAACTATAAATAGAGGCTTCCTCTATTTTCCAAGGCAGAACATTGAGAACAATTAAGAACGTTCAGAACAGCTAGAACACACAAAACAAAAACAACCAGAGCCTCAGAGAAAACACCTGAGAATCGAAACACGTTTCTAGCCTTGGAGATTTCCAGTCGACTTCACGACGGAGATCTTGAACTCTTACACCCAAAACACATCCTTTAGTTTTTTTTTAATGATTGGTTTATCGTTTACATGTGTCATGGGTTAGCAAAAAAAAACAAGTTTAAGTCAAATATTTTTAGTTCAATTAAGTTTCCTAAATTTTAGGAAAAAGTAGAAAAAAGTCAAACTGGCCTATTTTTTTGAGACGGAGGGAGTAACTATAAAATGGAAGACATTATAATTGAAAGATAAAAGTGTTGAAGGAACTCCCTGAAACCATGCTATGGCAAATCCTCCTGATCTTTCAATTGAAGGGTAAATGAACCAATCTTTTGCATGCATTCTATTCAATTCTTTAGTAACCTAAAGATTCTGAACTATTGTCTCTGCTAGAATATAATATCTACATTGTTTGACTTATTTAAATGATTTAGGTGATCTCGTTTAAGTTGAGATCTGATGCCCTGAAGGTTCCATGATAGAACCTTAAAGTCATACCCAGTAATCTCTCTATTTGTGGTGGCATAAAAGAAGAACATGCTATGGTTGTAAGGGGTTAAAGCTTTTATATCTGATTCTAAAAACAAGAGGCTAAGTTTAAGGATGTATTTGTAGTTGTTTTACCCTGGAAAACAATGTACTGCAAAAGTGTACTTTTAAGTTTGAGAGATCAAAATCAAACAAATCTAGCCTAAACCAAGAAAATGGTCGTTCCAGACTTGCTTCGGTCACATATGAGGATATAAGGTTGGTCTTAGGGAGGGAAGCAGAGAAAGAGTGAGATCAGGTATTTCTCGTTGAAAATGGTAATGTGTGTAGTTTTTGAATAACTTAGGAAGATGATGGTTTCTTTCTGGTTTTGCAAGGATTTTTCAATTAAAGTCATACCATTGACTTAGACTAGTTATATAATCCCATTGTTCCTCTCTGATATTACTATGTAATGCACCATAAATGAAAGCCATAAAGAAAGTAAAATCATGCTTAATAACTTTAAAATGGAAGATATTATAATTGAAAGATAAAAGTGTTGAAGGAACTCCCTTAAACCATGCTATGGCAAATCCTCCTGATCTTTCAATTGAAGGGTAAATGAACCAATCTTTTGCATGCATTCTATTCAATTCTTTAGTAACCTAAAGACTCTGAACTATTGTCTCTGATAGAATATAATATCTACATTGTTTGACTTATTTAAATGATTTACGTTTAAGTTGAGATATGATGCCCTGAAGGTTCCATGATAGAACCTTAAAGTCATACCCAGTAATCTCTCTATTTGTGGTGGCATAAAAGAAGAACATGTTATGGTTGTAAGGGGTTAAAGCTTTTATATCTGATTCTAAACACAAGAGGCTAAGTTTAAGGATGTATTTGTAGTTGTTTTACCCTGAAAAACAATGTACTGCAAAATAGTACTTTTAAGTTTGAGAGATCAAAATCAAACAAATCTAGCTTAAACCAAGAAAATGGTCGTTCCAAACTTGCTTCGGTCACAGATGAGGATATAGGGTTGGTCTTAGGGAGGGAAGCAGAGAAAGAGTGAGATCAGGTATTTCTCGTTGAAAATGGTAATGTGTGTGGTTTTTGAATAACTTAGGAAGATGATGGTTTCTTTCTGGTTTCACAAGGATTTCTCAATTGAATCTTAATCTCAGCTTTTGCTCGAAAGTGAAAGGTGAATCGGGATGAACTGAAAGTGAATTAGACTAAGATAGGTTGTGATGAGTTGTTCCTGGAAACAGATGAAGTCACCTATTTATATTATGTTCAGAAATACACTGAACACTTGTTATAGAGGAGGAAAATGGTAAAGTGGAGATAGTGGAATGATGGAGTTACTCCCGTAGGGATAGCTTAACCGCCAGTCATGCCCACTACTCATTAACCCAGTATTCTCACAAGTATAACCTCTTTCTAAGTGGGTGTCACACCACAACTGCCACAGACCGCCAGACCAAAACCCTAATGTAACTCCCCCCATTTGTGACACGTTTTTGATATCTCTGTTGAATAGTGTATGTAACTCTTTGTTCGAGTAAGTTCTTACTGACTTTGCTGACCTTGCCACGCTTGTTGAGTCTTTTAGCAATACTTATTATAAGGATGTGAGATGACCTTCGTGTTTGGAGAATATGGATACTTAAGAAATGTCTCAAACATGTGTTTGGCTTAAGTAGTATTATCATGAGATAACCTCTATTACATGAAATATAAGCAGACCAGACCATGAGAATAGACTTGGCCAAAGACAACCAAAGCGTACCATAGGCTGGCACTTCCTACGAGCTTATTCTGACCAAGCGGTCAAGGATATCTCATATTGTCATTATGACTTAGGTTTGTCCAAGTGGCCAGTGCTATCTCAGTGAATCTTGGCCTAGTGGCCTAAAGGGATGACCAGTGCCATACTCATATTAGTTTGTTAATCTTAGTGGCCTAGGGATGGCCAGTGCCATCCCATATTGCTTTGCTTGTCCTAGTGGCCTAGGGATGGCC
>JAJJMA010301303.1:50314-63951 GCA_023529015.1 Papaver nudicaule | reverse complement strand
AAAATTCACTACTTATATGCTTTATAACCTGGCTGAATTAGGCCCCATTGGGGAGTATTAGGCCCCATGAAAAAATAATTCCAGCGGTTGTTATATAGCAAAATCGGAAAACCCCTTATAATTAAAGACTGTTTTACCCTTTCACTATTAGTTGCTAATTACATGATTAGAGTCTAAACAAGATTAATTAGTCTTAATTCTCATATCAAAACAAGATTAAAAATTATCAAACATGATCAACATGAGAATCACCCAAGTTTTTTTTACCAAAATCTTGAATCTGAACAACGCACAATCGGTCTATATATATGAAAACTTAAGCCGATTATTCTTGGGTTCTCGAACAATCGGTTTATATTATTACCAAATTAAGCCGATTGTTGTTACTCTGCCCAGAAATTTAACCAAATCAATCGGTGTATTTTTACAAACTAATAAACCGAATATAGTAACCTAAATCGTTATATATTAACGGTTATAAAGGACGATTGTGGAGCACAGGGAAAACCATTTACCTGATCAACCATTAATCGGTTTATCTCAGAGAAAACATCTAACGATGTAGGAAATCTATTTTTTCTATCGGTAGGTAAAACCAAATTTATAGAACGATTATTTACTGCCACCATAAAATCGTTCGATATGTGCATTATTGTAAACCGATTTCGAACTGTTTTTGAGTAATATTATTCACGACTGTTCGATATCGTAAACCGTGTGACTTTACACGTTATCCATTACACGTTATCCAACATACTTGCATGTATGCCAAGCGTTTTATTTGAAATAAATCCCAATAAATCTTAATAAAGGGCCTTTAGGTTTCTTTTGGGTTATAAATAGGTTAGGTTATTAGAGAGAAAGCATCAATTTTTTCTTATTTCTAAAATCGTCTGAGAATTGAGACTAGAGAGATATAGAAGTTTTAAGGTTCAACAATGGCTGTCAAGAGTGATTTGCAGATTTTGTTGCAAAAAATGTATGCTGCTTTAGATGAATACAAAGAAGAGGAAACCGCGAAGGCTGAAAGGGAAGGTGTTGATCCTAAAAGAATGTGGAAAGTTGGTGGCTTCTTGGTGAGCATCCCTCATCTTAAGATGAGGGTCAGAGATAGTTTTGATTCTGTGTCAATTGAGAAGAAGTTGGTCCGCTTCTTTGTCAATCATTATGAGGAGTTATCTGAACCCAATTCTCGTCTATGTCTTATTATTGGTGAGCAACTTTCAATCTATACGGATTCTCCTAACAAAGATTTAGGGGTTGTAGTCTTGGGTCCCAAAGTAATCAATGTAGGGAATCCTCCTATTCGAACTGTCTCTACCCATATTGGAGGTTTGCCTGTATTTGGAATGGTTAGAGATGGCATGGTTGAAGCAACATCCGTTAAGGGAGAGGGAGGACATGCCTCGACTAGTGGGGCTAAAAGGAAGCACTAGAGGAGAAGGTGAACAAGGGGTCTTTTTAATTTTATGTTTTTTGTTGTTTTATGTTGTTTTATGAAGTTTTTTTATGATTTTACTTGAGGGTTTTTGTTAGTTTTCTGTTCTACAATTAAGCAACAATCGGTGTATCAGAAAATCTTTTTCTAACGATTATGTTTGTTGTTTTCTATAATCGGCGTTGGAGTTTGTGATATTGTAACGATTATTGGTCCTGAAAAAACCAGGAGTAAAGTTATCATATAATCGTTCTACATATATACCTAGATAAACCGATTATATCAAATAAAAACTGGCCCATTCATTGATTTAGGAAATTGAACACATGGTTTAGGAAATTCTAAAATTACATAATCTAGTAGCTCCAAACTAGCCTGTCATCCATTAATACTTCATCAATGAATCTCGGAGCACGTCTCTTCAACACGTTATAACACTTCTTGAAAGCGTATGGTTGTCGGCCTTGGCGTACTTCCCATATAACCGCGAATCTCGCTTTCTAAAATGAAAGAGTGAAAGAAAAGCATGAAGTTAGTATGCAAGAATCTAACAATGAAACAAGTACAAACATGTCTCGATACTCACTTTCCAACTACTAGATCGTTGGGGATGATGGTTAACCATTTCCATAATTCTAACGTACTCTCGCATATCCATCTTCATGTGATCGAATCGAAAGCTCAACATGCTTGAATTTCGTTGTTTTCGATTCCCGTTGCGCTCTACAAAGACTTCTTTGACCCTCTTCCAAAACATAGTGCGGAGTTCATTGGGTCGTTCACGTAGGACATACGCGAATGATTTCACTAGATCTAAGTCTTCTTGCGCGTCCCAATTCCCCCATTCCCCCATTATCTCCTATTGAATTGAAAAAAAAATAATGGAGAAAGAAGAAGTTCAAGTTGATATGGAGGGTATGTGTGTGGGGAGGTCCTCTTATATAGATGTGATCCCAACGGCTCTTTTTCTTGGGAAAACAATCAACAATCGGTATATAATGTGAACCAATTACGCCGATTTCAATGCTGGCCCAAATTTTAAATTAATATTCGGTTAATAAATAAGTCCACAAGAGCCGATGCTTAAACATTTAAAAGCAAATTATTGGACAATGAAGCATCGGTTACAATGAAGTCAACTGAAGGCCGATTGTAAATACAATCGGCTTACCAGATTAAATATAAACGCCGATTATGTCTACAAAAGATACTTTAACGAATTTAATCAACCAATATCACAGTTTGCGATAAAAATCTTCAGGAGACGGTAATGTTTTTCGTACTTGAAGATCTTCCCATTAATTCGTTGCCATTCTTTCAAAGCCCTAGCCAAAATTTCATCATCGCTATCATCCGAAAGTTGAGCTCGGATCAACTTAACCAACTGCATAAATTCGTCGACTCTTTTATGTATTTTTTTCCATCGAACTCCCAACGCATTACGATCTCGCACAACTTGGCTTCTAGGTTCATCAGCATTGAATTCTTCAGTGACAGTAGTCCACAATTGTGGATAATTCACTTTAACACGATTTCGTTTCATTTCAGCAGGGGTCGGATAGAAGATCATATAGTTCTTACAAAGACATAAATCTTCTTCCAACGTAAATTTGGTACTTGGTTTAGGTCCATCGGGTAATGAGTCTAGAGGATTTATATAGGGTTTTCGAACCTTAGATGACGACGAAGAAGATGTTGTAGATGGTTTGCATCGTTTAACTACTGGGCTACCATAGTGTCTAGGGGGAGTAGGATACCATCTCTTAAATGGAGGGGGAGTGAATAGAGGAGGTGATGTATCTGATTTTTTGGTGTAGTAGTAGTTATTGATTATCTCCCTAGTTATGTTTCGAGTTTCGGGTGGAGGAGAAATTGGAGGCGTACCGGTAGAAGATGATGGTTTAGCCATTTTGGGGGTTGGAAACACTAAGAGTTCTTTATGTCCTTTTATAGATGAGAGTCCCAACGGCTATTTTTTTCAAAAATCTGAGAAAATCGGCGTTAATTTATGGTAACAAACGCCGATTGTGGAGCACAGGAGTTTGAAACATTTGATTAACTATATTCGTTGTAAACAGACTTACAAATACAACGATTGTTTTAAATCGGCTAACACTGGATATTGTATTAACCGATTATTATCCTGAAATACACTAACTACTATCACATGGTTATGGAACAAAATAGGAAGCATCAATACATGAACAAACATAACAACCATACATTCATAACCAGAAATTCAACGATTTAAGTCAACCATACATTCATAACCAGAAGTTCACCATCATAGATGTCGATAACATAAAATAAACTAGAACACACAATACCAAAACACATAATAAAACTCAACCAGTGAAACCAGGTCCAAACCCTGTTCGACTCCGGATTAGTTCCCAGCTCGGTCCGCCATTGGCCTCAACAAGTGGACGGAGACGTGCAACTTCAGCACAAAGTGTACAACCACAAGGGATAACATCCACAACCTCACCAACCCTCTTTCTTTTAAGATTACGCGGAGCTTGCGCTTGCCATTCATCATGATCGACAAATCTTTCGACTTGGGGAGGAAGAAAATCCCGATAATCCCTACGCAGGCCAGGAGAATTTTCCCCACGCAAATGTCGTGGTCGTGGAAGAAGAGGATCAATGTGTTCATCCCTTTGACGTCGTGTTTCAATCACGCGTGGATCATCCTCACGAATTGGTGCTAGAGGTTCATGGTAAACCACAAGTGCAAGGTTCGATTCATCTTCACGAATTGGTGGTGGGGGAGGGCGCATTGGTAGTGTGGGAGGTTGATAAATCACAAGAGCAAGGTTCGATTCAGCATCGCGAATTGGTGTTGGTTGACCACTTGATGTTGGTTCCCTGTTACATAAACACGATGGAAACGACTTAAAAATCTAAAGGTATTAAGAGATTAATCGGCCTATATACATTCATACATAAAACGATTTACCAAAATCGGTGCATGTATTTATTAATAAGAACCGATAAATAGAAATAAGTTCAAAACTTTCTGAGAGAACCAGAATCGGTAAACATACAACCCATTATCTAACGATTACTTAAGTTTAACATATATGGACCTGTCATCCATAATCGGTGTTTAATATGCATATCATAAAACGATTTTGAAATGCCAGTAAAGGGTCAAACAATTCAGAGTTACAACAATCGGTATACGAAGTACTTAATGTGAAACGATTGTTTCTGTGAAATAATAATCGTTAGTTAATTGTAACACAGAAAAACGATTGTTGCTCGAGACCAACAACAGTCGTTATATATTTGCAACTACATACACCGATTCTGGGTGGAAATAAAGGGTTTCGATTCTGCCATTTACGTGTAGAAATCAATTACATTGTAACCATCTGTTAGTTTTACGTACTTGATTGTTGTCGACATAGTGTAAGCTTGCTTTGTTGATTTTGAGAATATGATGAAATTAGGGTTTGTTGAACTCAAAAAAAGAAAAGGTGTTATGAAAGTAGTAGAAGAAGAAGAGAAAAACACATATATATATGATTCAAATGAAATAGAAATGTGATTAAATCAAAAAAAAGAAATAGTTCAAATTCCAGCCCTCGCTCTCTCCTCTGGGGTAAGACGACGAGCAGGAACCACAAATAGATAGCAATCACCCCAAGCAACCGCCCAACCATTAGGAGTACTTTTTACTGCCCCATTCGTAAACATGTTCCTCCTTAGATGGCGTGGGACATGAACACATAATTTACATTCAAACCGCCATTCATCTTCTACCTCACCCACTCTTCTTCGTCCTAGATTACGAGGTGCTCTATTTGCAAAGTGATAATCACACACATTCATCCATGCAGGAAAATCTGCTCTATCGATAATTACAGAACTTGGTTCAGCGGTCCTGATGCAAAAAAAAAAAGAAAAAATTATAATCTAAGCTAAACAACTAAGAGAGAAAGTGGGTTTCGATTGTTACCTTTCGATATCCCTCGCGCCACCATTCTCAGCTGAATCCATCGAAGTTTCGAAAACCGATTACTCTATGTATTAAGCCTTAGCCACGTAACTGAACTGATGAGGTGATCAATAATCGGTTTATATATATCACTACATCTAACGTTTATTTTTTTTAAAAACATAATCGTTCAATCTATAGGCAGTTATCCACCGATTACAAAACTACGTAACTTGCATGGAATTTTACATGAAGTGCTGATGATCAATAATCGGTTCATATATATTACTACATCTAACGTTTGTTCATCTTAAAAAACATAATCGGTATATATGTGATAAAACAGAAAACGATTGTTGCTAGTGAAGATGAACAATCGTTGGATATATTGTTTAGGATCCAACGATTCTGGTATTATCAGCCGAAAAAATTGTTAAAAAATCAGAGTTTCATGCAACCAAATCACGTATAATAAGCAACTAACATACTAAAAACGATTGAGATAAGATTACACACCTTTGACGAAGTTTCCGGCTTGATTCTCGAGTGGGCGGATTCGAAATTTTTGTTTTTGTTTTTGTTTTTGTTTTTGTTTGAGAGTGAAATGATTTTGATTTTGGAAAGTTTTTGGGTTTAAATATTTTAGGGTTTTTGGATTAAGGTTAAGGTTACTATTTCGGGTGGGATTAGTTAGTGTGATTAATTAGTAGTGAAGGGTAATATAGTATATTCCACCCCTGTGAAGACATCCCATAACAACTAACCCTAGATGGGTTTAAATTTCTATGGGGCCAAATACTCCACAATGGGGCCTAATTCAGCCAGGCTTTATAACGCAACAATAAAGAAAGTGTTAGGAACTAAGAAGAAAAGAGAAAATAAAGATGAAATGAAATTGAAGAAAAAAGAAGAAAAACGTCATGTGGGTTGGTTGGTAAACTAAAGAAGGGGGTTCGTTAGAAAGTGATTGTCCTTTTTTCTAGCCTCTTTGGTGCAAATTTAAGGAAAAAGAGTTCTGTTTCCACCATTTTGTTTGAACACCCCCTCAAACTTATGAAATGCCAGCAGCCAGCCAATGATAGATTAATATTATGGGTTTATGACCAAGCACACTAACGAGAAAACCCAATCCACTACAACATTCTCTTTCTTTTGAATCTTGTTTGGCTATCCACACAATTTCATCTCCTTTCTCCTTTTTTCACTCTTTTTTCTTTCTTTTTTTTTCATTTTGCTATTTTTCTTTTGGCAAAACTGCAGCAATTTCTACTGAAAACAAAAAGTTGGTGGTAAGTGGTAACTTCAGGAGTATTGTCTTAACTCATAAGGCCAAGTGTGTTGCATTACAATTTGAAGAAAGAAAGAAAGAAAAAAAAAAACTCTAAAAGAAAAGACTGAGCTTTGGGAGATATGTCAAAAGGGCTTATATCAATCTTGAAGCACCATTTAATGGTTCAATTTAAAAAGTACACTCGCCAAAATCCGTGATTCACTTTGAGATATTTTTTTTGCACCTATCAGAATGGTGGGAGATACGAGTACGGGTAGGAAACACACAAAAAAAAAATCACCCAACACAATCTCCATTTTTTGACCGATAAGATTGCTTCTCGTTCTTTAAGTTGGAGAAAACACTGAGATTGTGGCTAACAAGCATGTTTGAATGTTTTGTCTGTGTAGAAAATAATGAAACAGAAGAAAAACGTATTTAGCCTATCTAAACTTTATTGTCTGTCACAATCTATCTGAAACTAACCTTTTCGACAACAAAACACTACAAACGCGCTCTTCACGTATGCATGTCTCAAGGAGAAGGTAATACTTCAGTTAATCGTAGTATTTCATGCAGACACGAAGTTGCGCATACAACGTCACAGATGCGACTTGTGAGATAACAGGCTGCACATCCCCATTGAAAACCTATTCCACAACCAGATTTGAAATCCCGGAGTAGAGATTTTTTGTTCCAACTTTCACATTTCGAACCTGATGTAAGGCTGGTAGGAACAAGTCTGTCTCAAAATGGAGGGTTGAGTTGAAACTGAATCATCGGAAAGTTTGACTAATGTGAAGTGAGCACTTGGCCAAAATTTGGAATTGAGGACAGAGGGGGCTCAACCGTTTATTATACCGTCTGTTACTCAAAATGACAACCATCTAATTATATTTCTGTACAGGTATACATACTTGCCATTTCGATACAGAATGAAACTACAGATAGTTAACTGGAATGTATCAGGGTATTGGGTGAGTTCATATCCATGTCCCAATATACCAACAGAAATCCCTACCAGGTTAAAGCAACTCTAGACAAAAGGCTTCGAGAAGATCTATGATCCTCATATGTCTATGTCAGTCGAGTAAAAAAGAGTTAAGGAGAGAATTGACCAGTTTGGGAGGGAGAAACAGCGGCCGAACTACTGAGAGAGACGGGTGGGTCATCCTTTGGTAGAGCAACATAGTTTACAGGTATGGGTGCAGAAGTAACTTTGTCTCTCCGTTCTTTTGCTGCTGAGATGCCATGTCGAGACAGAGGAGTTGTGATATGCCTTCCTGGGGTCCCAGCTGCAGTGTTGGAGTTGATTTGTCCCAGTGGCTTCTTTGATGTCAAAGCCCGCATTGGGCTTGGCCTTGACCCATAAAGTGTCTCTTGTTCTGCGACATGTTGCTCTTGCAACCGTTTCTTCTCCTGCAAATTAGCAACCCAAATCAGAGCGAAAAATTTGATATGTATATCAAAATAGTAAATATTATGGGGAGTTCCACTACGCATCAGTATGCTGTGGGTAATGAATTGCTCCCCTTGAAAGTTGTGTTGGGAATTCTGGTGAATGTGTGTACATTTCTAAATTATAAACACCTAGGATTGAAATTTAAGTGGAATATGAAAAAAATGTTTCTGAAAATACCCAAAATACAGAGTAGCCCCGACTCAAATCTCACAAAAAATTATCCCGAAACTGATAATTATAAACCATTGTCAATGACTTATCAACTGATCAAGCCATCAGCATCAGGTCATGTATATTTGACAGGAAATAGTTTTCTACAGTTAAACAAGGCCAAGGATATAACACAACTAATGTGTCGGTTTCGCATTCACATCAGCAAAAGGGCCAGTTATACTGCTAGGCATCGGTCAATCTATTCTTCTACTTCTAAAGAATTTCATATTTGGTTGATTAAGATTTCAATCTCTCCTAAATAAAGTACACAGGTACACAGCATGGCACTGAATCTAGTTATACAAGGTCGAGGACATAACACAACGAAATACATCGGTTGGTTTCGCGATTCACATCACTGAAAGGGCCAGTTATACTGCTAGGTATCAGTCAACCTATTCTTCTACTTCTAAAGAATTTCAAATTTGGTTGAGTAGGATTTCATTCTTTCCTAAAAAAAAAACACAGGTCCACAGCATGGCACTGAATCTGCATGAATGCAGAATGACTACCCCGTTATTCTAATCATATCAAATATTGAGAATATATGCCAATTTACCAAAAGAAGTCCAATCCCCAGACATCACGAAAAAGTTCATAAAAGTCATAACACCATGACATAGATACATTAAAACTAGAAAACAAGATTCCAAAAAAGCATACCCTAGTTTTCCGCTTTTCCTCTTCTCGCTCTTGACGAGAGACGGTATACACTTGCAATGTCTCCAATAAAGGAACCTGTAATCAAACTAACTACTCAGTAACAATTACACTTAACTAACTACTCAGTAACAATTACACTTCTGATAGTAAAGAGCAACACTGTATATATTTCTGTCCTCACCTTGTCATACATGAACTGGATTCCTTTGTCTTCTTCCCAGACTTTTACTTTCGCTTTCAAACTCTCTACAAGAGCTATAGGAAGAAAGGAAAAAAAAAATCATCTACTAGGACATACATGATAAAAAGACACATAATAATATCATGTAAAATGATCTACCACAAAAGGATTTTTGATGTAAATAAAGGCACTGGACAGGATAGCTCAAGGTTGTCATTTTAAGTAGTCTATTTTAAAGTACATTCATAATTCTGCACATTTTAACTTTAACTACATTTACTCATTATGTAATCTCTGGACTTGGGATGCTCTTTGAGAGTTATGCTACTACAACTCTCCTGTCGTGTAATTTGAACTAGTCACCCACCCAAGCACGCATTATGCTAGTCAAAATGTAATAAAGAACGGAAATATTTACAAAAAAATAACCCTTTTGTACTATTAAAACACAAATTTTGATAAAGATGCACTCAACTAATATCTGCGGCTGGCTTAATAATAGTTCTTTCAATGGATTAAGTGAGCAAAAAGCTGTAAACACCAGAATGCAGATAGCATAATCAACTTGAATTAGAAAATGATGGTTAAAAGCTCACATGGTATTTTGCTGACCAGTGTCCGCGCTTTTTCCGCACGTTTTAGATTTTTATGTGCACCTTTTCCAGCACTATAACGATTTTGATCCTGGAAAAAAAAAAAGGAAAATGTAAATTTTGTTATACACAAACACATGCTCTCATTGTTAAGGGTGTCAAATCATCACCACGGTGGTAAACTAAAAACCTGCATAACAGAAAATGTATACGCAAATTTTGCAAGAACAATTAAATCAAGATCTCATAAGATAAAGTGAGACAGCATGTCTTCGAAAATTGGTCCTGCTGCTCTGCTCCGTACTCTAGTTATAAGAAAATGGAGTATCAATCTCATAAGGTTATGTTTAAGTTTAAGGTAGTTAAGGGCAACTAAGTTTGATAGTATATAAGCAAAAGCTCTGGTCAATGTTTCAGACCCCATTCCAATATCTCATACTCATTGGCAAATCAAATCCCACTAATCACTCCAAAAATGATAAAAGGATGCTCTGAAAATACCAGCTAATCTAACACACTAGTTTGCATACCCTTTCATAATCCTCAAGCCAAGCTTCTTCCTCAACTGCGAATTTCCATTTCTCCATCTTTTCCAATATATCTTTTCTGCTCAAGGCTTGCTCTTTAGCTTTAATAATCTGGTCATCCATACCAGCTAGCAGATCAGACAAATCAACATTCCCTGCAAAGAAATAATAAGCAACCGTAGTTAGAAATCCTATGTTTTAATTATAATGACAGAACTGCTTTTTGGAACTAAACTTTCAAAGGGGATAACAGTTCGAACTTCTCATATAGGTTCCACACATCTTTTGTACTTTTGTGATAATAGCATGATGATAGTTGTATTATACGATTGTCAATCAACCTTGTTTTCTAGTTTGGAGAATTCTTTTATTTTTATTCATGAATCAATATAAGAAAATGAAAAGTAAGAAAAGATAAATTGGGTAGGAAACAAAGTTCTGAAAACGAGACCAACTAGCATGCTAATACTGGAAGCACAATGTTTAACAGAATTGAGCTGATTTCGGTTGAGTTTTTACAGTTGCTATGCAGATTTTCTTTAATGTGACATATTCTCCACTAATTTTTGTGTCTAGTCTGACAATTCTCAGGTTCCTCGATACTGTAGGTTTATAACCCTAGCATAATGTAAATATGATGTTCTCAGGATATACCAAACGATGAAAAATTAACTAAAGGGAAACCAGGGGTTAATTCAAACCAGAATCTATAATATTGTTGAGAATCTCCCGTGCAGTATCTGAATCAACATCCACGTGAACTCCCTTGAAAATTTCTTCAATCTCCTTTTGCTTCTTCAAAACGAGTTCTTTCATCTTGCTTGATTTTACAACATTCAGTCGTTGTACTTCTAGCTCAGTCTAGCAACCATAAGAAAGTGGGGGGGAAAAGATTTTAAGAATTGTAATCCAAAGCAACAAAACCAAGAGAAAGTGCAAAGGGGTACCTTCTCAATGACATCCAAAGCAAGGCAGCCTTGACTTAATATTTCATCAGTAGATGAACAAATCAAACATGTAACGTGCTGAAATTCACTTTGCTCATTCACTGGCGTGTCCATGAGATTCCACAGTTCTACAAGCGTGCTTCCCAAATCTTGTAGCTACAGTAAAAACAAATATCTTTAGTCCAGTCATTCATAGGGGTGACTTTAAACATATAATAAAAATGGAGTATGTGTATGTATATACAACCTTCTGCAGCCTTTGTTGTTTATCTTGCTTTAAAGAATGAACTACTGCAGCTAGTCTATCAAGAGTATCATTGCTAATACTTTTTGGCTGTCCATGTGCAGAATCACTCAAGCTTGGGTACACCTCATTAACCGTCTCGAAAAAGTCAACTGACATTACAACGCAAAGCTCATGGATGCAACTAATATGGCCATTAACCTTTTGAATCCTTACTGTCTGCAAACAAAGTACCACTTGAGTGTGAAAAAAAACAACAAAGAACTTATGTCAATATTATCATAGTTTTCACTACATCATCAAAGTATACCTTTTCTCTTTGAAGCTCTTGGAGTTGTGACTTGAGTTCTCCCAACTTAACCACGGTCAAAGCACTTTCATCAACTTGAGGATCAGAAGTATTGTCGTGATGAGCATTACCCGCTAACTCTGTCAGTAATTGAACAATCTGGGACCGAACTTTCCGAAATTCTTTCACCCTTTCATCTTTCTTGCACCTTAAATCCTCCAATACAGGCTTTATAACAGAAATTTGATCTTTGAGAGTCCCCTTTACCTTTACACCAGAAAAGAACAAAAAAAGTAACAATGAATTAAACCTATCTTAAAAATAAAAACTCAATAATGAGGAAGAGATCAGTGAGAGAAACTCACTCTTGATATCGAAGCTTGCTCTCCAAGGGCTGAAACCAAATGAGCAACTTCAGAATCTGCATCAGCCAAAGACTGATGCAAATCAGCCTTGTATTTACAGGCTTTTTCAACTTTTCTTCTGTAAACATCTAAGCATTCTTGTTCAAGTTGCAAAAGCATCTTATCTCTTTCAGTGTCACTCTCCCCAATTTCATCCCATATTTTCTGTTCCAAATCAAGAAATAACCAAAATCCCATTTTACAACAACTCAAATCACATAACAAAAAATACAACTTTTATAAAGAAACGAAATATATCCATATCAAGAAGTAAAACCCTAACAGAAACAATCAAGAAATAATCTTTAACGAAAACCTGGTGCAAGAATGAGAAGTCATTAGGGTAAAAGAAAGACCTGTAATTCTTGGAGAAGAGAACCACAAGTAGTGGTCTGTGAAGTAGGAGACGAGAAGATCTTGCTCGCAGGAACCGACATTCTTCTTCTTCTTCTTGAAAGGAAGGAAAAAACAAAGAAACTCGAAACCCTAGAAATGGAAACGAGGAGGAGGGTATTAAGGAATTGTTTGGACAGAGTCTAACTGAGTAGCGGCAGTAACGAAGTTACAGAATACTAAGAAAGAGAGGGATCTGCGGTGGAGTGGATTTATATTAGTAAATAAAAATGAATAATAATAATAATAATAATAATGAAAAATAAATCATTTGTGCTTTTGGCGCGATGTTCGAAGTTTAAACCGTACTATTATCAGTTTCGTCAAAATTAATACTTAATTAAATCTATTCTATTATATAAAGGGAAGACCCTTAGTGAAGCTGTAAATTTTTCTGACCAATTTACCCCTGATTTTTATATTTCATTTACACTTTCACATAAATTGATGAGGGTATATCAGTAATTGACATCACAAATTAGCCTAATTACTACTTTCTCCCTGTTTAATTACACGCCAAAGGATACACAAAAGGGGCATAACCATCAAATTACAATACAAAACCTATCCTCTCATTCTTTCGGAATCATCGTGACCCAGAGAACTCTAGAAGAAAAAGAGACGGTAATTCACAGTGGTGGTGTTAATGGTTCAAATACCTCAACTTGATTATCAGTTCTATTACATAACAATTACAATTCCACATTGAACACAGCATGATAGCAACAAGAATAGTGAAAGGTTCTACAAATTAGAAATCAACCAAAATACAAAGTTAACACAATTGAGATAACAAACATACAAAATTAAACAACTTTATTCTATACTATAATCAATTTTCAAAAACCCCAAAATTTCCACAAATCAATTGACAAATATTTTCCTGATAACCTAATACATGAAACCCCATACAACCCCTTTGAACTGTGGCTCGACTTGAGAATATAAAGGTGTTTTTGTACTGTTGCTTCATTTGATTACCATTAAAGATGATGTGGTCGCTGGATTACTTAAGTCGAAGGAAGGAAGTAGATGATGGTGGTGATTTGAGAAGTAGATGGAAGGAGGCC
>JAJJMA010301303.1:6970-17842 GCA_023529015.1 Papaver nudicaule | reverse complement strand
GGCACGGCCTTGACGATTTATTACTTTCAGCAAAATATTAAGAACATTCGTCGAGGTATTTCACAAATGCTTGATGATTTTAGACACTGCATACTAAAATTCGTATTTTTGCATGGCAAGCTTGACGAGTTTTTTTTTTTTTTTTTTTAATAATATCGTCTCAGTATTGTTCCAAAACCATGACGAGTTTAGACCTAGAACAACTTTGCTTCTTTCCAATTTTATAAAAACTCGTGATGGTTTACCTTGACGATCTATGATAGTATTGACCAAAGTTGTAATACATGCAACAAATACCTTGACGCTTTCTTGTTTTGTAAGTAAATCGTCTCATAATGTCGTGTTTCCTTGACGATTTTCTGTGGTAGTTTAAGTGGTTAATTTTTCTTTTTGTGTATGTATTTAGGCTAGCGGATATCAAAAAGGGAAAAAGAGCAATACAAGCTAAGGTTTCAAAATCAAAGCGTCATACTACCAGTGAGGTACAAGTGAGAATCCGTGAGCCAAACCCTAATGAAATTTCCACTCCTTCGGATACCGATGGTGATGGTAATGTTCCGAGAGGTAGTGATGATGATATTCCTGATCATGTGATCGTACTGCAATTAGAGGAATACAGGGATGCTTGGGTAGCAACTGATGCATTCGGATTGGATGTAGTTGGTGGTGATGGTGAAGGAGGTGATGATGTTGAAGACCAACCCAAAGGCAAGAATAAAGGTAAGAAGAAGGAACCGCACATTCCCGATCCATTTCTGATGCTACCACCAGAACAAGGACCTTATAATGGACTACCAGTTGATGGTGCAAATGTTCTTTTTGGATATCCAACCTCGCGGGCTCATACAATCTACTATACCTTGGTAATAACCTGGTCCTTTGCTTATTATTTAAGATTTGATTGTTATTAATAAATTTCTATCTCAAAGGATCATACGAATGCCCACTCGACTTTTGAGGCACCAAACGTCGTACTTCAATTGGAGAACTGGGATATTAAAGGTGAATATGACAGGTTCAAAGTGATTGTAAATAACTCTGGTCTGATGCCAATCGTGGAAAACTCTGTTATCAACTATGTCATCTAGACAGTATCAGCCTTCTGTGAGAGGTATTATGGGGAGACCGCCACCATGCATTTTAGGTTCGGCGAGATGGCGATCACTCCTTAAGATGCTCATCAAACTTTAAAGGTTACGTAAAGAAACTCAATTGGGACAAAATTGATGACTTGTGCCAAGAGTTGTTTGGGTGGAGTCATGATGAGACGGAGTCCTGGTATATGAGAGACAAATATGGTAAGAAAAAAAAGGAGTTCAATCTTGTGAGGTTGAGAGCGACGTACTCGGGGACCCGTGCTAAAGAAGAGAGGCATGGACTGGATGATGGTGAAGTAAGGGCTGCTGGGGTGGCTTATCTATTATATGTCCTCGCTACATGTGTATTTCCTTCTTCTGCCGGTAACAGGGTGAACTCCAACTACATCCAGCTATTGCATCCCTTGGGGTAAAATGAACCAGTAGTGTCACACGTGAGCACAACACTGAGAAAGGTATCCCGCCATAAAATTACTCAAATCCATTGTGACACGGCTCTGCTGCAGGTAATATATGGATTTTTGGTAGTTTATTTTCGTACATATTCTGTAATATATGCACCGTTGTTTATGTGTAGTTGATGTTCTTCACAGGTGTGGATATATGATCACTTTCCTAAACTGATGGGGGAGAATAAAAAGTGGGTGGATGATAAAGAATGTGTATCAGGTCAACTAAGAGGAAAGAGGTACATCTTCACGGGGGATCAGCTGAAGGGTAAAAAGAATTGGTTGCTTTATGTCCGCCAGCGATTGGACACCATGACCGCAGAAGAGGTAGTTTTGACCCCTACAGGGAGCATAAAGTGTTGGTAAAGATACCACAAAGAGAACAAACTTCTTTTTAACAATGGCCCTTTGTGGCACCCCCTTGGGCATACAAATTGACCTCCAAGGTGATGGAAAATTCAGAGTGGTGAGGGACAAGTCAAGTGCTGATATCAAGCGTATTGACGTAGTTTACACTCCAAAGCCCCTGAACCAACATTGGAATGAACGACTTCAAATTTTGGTGGTCATTAATTTGTGGGAGACGGTGGTGCTTGGACACGAGAGCACAAATGATTACATTAAATGGTAGAAGAGATTCACGCATTCAAATGTGATACGCAAGGAACTCATTGTTCCTTTTGGTCGGAAGAAGAAAAATACCGCCGCTGATGAATCTTCATTGTACAAGTTATGCGTAAGTGTATTTTTCCTCTATGTTGTTTAAATTCATACTTACATGACTCAAATATATTAATCTTGTTGTTTTTTTTAATGATAATAGAAGGAGCGGGTGAAAGATGTCCTCAACCGGTTGTGTTTGAGATCGGATAAAGGAAATGGATTGACCCATGATGAACTGAACCAGCATGTTCAACACATGAAGCACCTGCATATGTAAGAACGAAGCACATGTTCAAGGAATTACGACGCAAACCAAAGAGGAGTCGTGGTGAAACTAGTGCCACTCAAGAGACTGGTGAAACTTTCAAACGAGGTCGTGGTCGTGGTCGTGGGCATGGGCGTGGGCGTGGGCGTGGGCATGGGCATGGTCGTGGTGAAGGTGAAGCCGATGGGAGAAACACTGAATAAGGTTGAATTGTAGTTGTTTAGTTTTTCGTTTCGTAGGTTGGACTATGGTTCTAACAAGTGAAATATTTTTATGTTCTATGGTGTTTGATACATTTTTCGTTTCCTAGGTTGACAATGGTTTGTTGTGGTTATTTTAAATGGTTTGTTGCTGATACTCGATGGGATTTGGTTAATCGTACTTTGTTTGATTGATTTATATTAGTTTACATGTTTGATTTCTATTGTAGTTCAAAAATGCTCTATAAAATCGTCATGCTTTATGTTGTAAACTACGACGACTCTGACAGTCTATCTGAAACACTTGTAAATAAGGTAAAACTCATCATGGTCGATGCTGTACATCATGACGATTTTGTCATAGTCAATGTTATTTGTCATGGAAATTATAGTACAACCATTACGATTTAACATGTTTTTTTGGGCAGAAGGATCATTTTTTTTAACATGAAAAGCGTCATGGTTTTGTCCATATTGTGTGACGATTTTACAGTAATCAAGGTTACTCGTCATGGATGGTAAACCACAACCATTACGATTTAACTTGATTTTGGGGCAGAGGGGTGTTTTCTCAAACACAAATTTTGTCAGGGTTTTTGTCACCTACTATGACGATTCTCAGATCTACAATTGCCATGCTTTAGATTCGTCATGGTACTGTTACTACCTCGACGATTGTTCATCTCTCTTTACAATATTTACACGCAGAGTCGTCGAAGACTCCCCTTATACCTTGACGATACCAAGAATCGTCGTAATTTCATAATATTTCTTTGACGATTTTGTGTCTGAAGTAATTAGATTGACTTGATTTTCGACAAATTTAACATTCAAATACGTCTTCCCTTCATTGTTTTGAGTTTTGAGAATCATGTTTACCATGTTTGAACATTTTTGAAATACACAAATTTCCATCCTAAAACCTTTTATTCTAAGTTAACTAACATTTTTGATTACTAATAATAAAAAAAAAAATTGAATGAAAAAATGTTGTATTAAAAGAAAAAATGAGAACAATTACAAATTCATGGGCAGGAATACATATTCAAAATGTCTTCCCAGTTGTTTTCAAGCTGCGACAAATCCACATACTTGAATGTTTCCTTATTACAACACCATAAGACAACTGTCTGTTTGACTAAGAATATTAACTCAGTAGCGATCCATATACTGTGTTATTCCTCTCCCTCCATACATTCTGAAAAGACGAGGGTACCGAGTACACCACCAATCTTTTATTTTAGTCCACCTATAAGTCAACCTTGAACGGTTCCTGTAATCAAGAACTCAAGAACAAGATCTCCTTCAGATCTGATTGATTCACACAAGGGAGTCAACACAAGAATCCGAAAGGCTATGTCAACAACCAAGTACGATACTTTAATTATAAATGATAAATCAAATATAACGCGGAAGTAAAGTAAAGTACACACAAGATTTTTGTTAACGAGGAAACTACAAACTCGTAGAAAACCCCCGGGACCTCGTCCAGTTTGAATACTCTTAAAAATTAAGCCGCCAACACACCTACTCTCAGACTTGGGACTAGCTGGTGCAGACAATATGACCCTAATACGACTATTAGTCACAAAGATTTTCCCTCAGTGTTAATACGCCTCCAACCACAACAAGGTGGTCACGCACATGTACTCCCTTACGCAAACAGACGTCCTTTACTGTCTTACGCAAGAGTTGCCTCACAACCCGTCGCGAGGACTATCGCTACCCGACCTCCAATCGGACGATTACAACCTCATGGACAACAACCAAATAGCGGCAGGTCAAATCGCTAAATGATATCCTTGGTAACTAACAAATATTTCACCAAAGTTGTTCACAACAGGTGGCAGAACCAGAACCATCTGTAACAGTAGTCATAGGTTCTTTCTTAGCAAGATTCTTTCGAGATTTCCCATACCTGTTTTTCTGCTTTGATTTTGAAACCTGGTTGTCAAGAACATCAGAGCTAGAGGATCCTTCTGAGTTGCTCATAAAAACTTATATCCTCTCCATAAACTTTTCCATTGCCTGGAAGGTATTCTTCATCTCATCATCACTCATCTGTGTAGTAGAAATATTCTTGGACAATCCGGGAGTAGCATTGCGATCCTTGAGTAACCATTTGGACATGGGTTTTGCAAGCACTGGTCTTTCTTTTCTACCAAACCATGTAGAATTTGAAGAAGAATCATTTGAACAGTTGACCTTCTGGTTAACAAAAGAGTCATTCTTTCTCCAAGACGGTGCATCAGATCTTGTATTCGCTCTAGTAAAATCTCTGCTATAATATTGACGATTATAAATGGGATTTGACGAGAAATAATAACGATCTGATACCGAAGAAAGCAAAATTATCTCTTTTACGAAATCTGCATCCTCTTTGCAAGTGACCTTTATATCCACAATAAAAACAACGTTTAGCGGCATAAGGAATGTGATGCTCATTTTACGTTGTTGGGGTACCTCTTGCAATGGAGCTTGTTGAAATCTGTTATTTTCATTTTTGACACAGTGTTCAGAACCTTTAATATCAGAAGAAGCTGTCTCATTAATAATTTCCCTTGTATCATCCAGTTGGGCAGAATTTTTAGCTTTAACAAACTTTTTCTCTTTATTAGAAGCATCTATTCCCTTATAGCTCAAACCTCGTGTATCCGAAGATTTTTATTTGCTCCTAACTTTGAGTTTAATTTGTTTGAGCTTTCTTTTTATTTTTCCAACCTTTTGATTTTTTCAAGTGAAGCATCAAGATCTTTCTTCAATTGATCTTCTCGAGAATGACTACTATTTGCTTTGTCTTCAAGACACAATATCTGTTGAGAACAGTTAGCAAGTGATTCTCTAAGACTTTCACATTCAGTAGTCATTAAACATATAGTTTTGTCACGATCTTGGATCGTTTTTCGAAACAATGTTTCTTTCTCAAGTTCATCGCTGATAAGAGGATTTTTTAGCAAAAACATCTCTTCTTCCAGCAATCTGATTTTCCCACGACCTGTAGCTATCTTTTTCTTCAAGGAATCTTCATGGCGAACACTATTGCTTAGTTTGTCTTTAAATTCTTGTATCTGCATAGAAAAAAGATCCAACTCGCTACGAAGTTGATTCCATTCAGTGGTTTGCGACTCAAACTTTTTCAAGCAATTCTTTTCTCTTTCAACTAATGAATCAACCTGTTTTATAAAATTTAACAGTGTATCATTTTCAGAAGTTAAGTATTCAATCTTATCATTAAAAACTTGTGAAATGTTGACTGGGTCTTTTTTGATTCTTTCAATCTTTTACCTTTACCCATTTCTTATAGGATGGATCGAGCCAAACAAGATTGTTAGATCTTGCCTACTCTGATACCAATTGAAAAGATGAGGGTATCGAGTACACCACCAATCTTTTATTTTAGTCCACCTATAAGTCAAACCTTGAAAGGTTCTTGTAATCAAGAACTCAAGAACAAGATCTCCTTCAGATCTGATTGATTCACACAAGGGAGTCAATACAAGAATCCGAAAGGCTATGTCAACAACCAAGTACGATACTTTAATTATAAATGATAAATCAAATATAACGCGGAAGTAAAGTAAAGTACACACAAGATTTTTGTTAACGGGGAAACTACAAACTCGTAGAAAAACCCCGGGACCTCGTTCAGTTTGAATACTCTTAAGAATTAAGACGCCAACACACCTACTCTCAGACCTCGGACTAGCTGGTGCAGACAATATGACCCTAACACGACTATTAGTCACAAATATTTCCTCTCAGTACTACGGCTCCAACCACAGCAAGGTGGTCACGCACATGTACTCCCTTACGCAAACAGACGTCCTTTACTGTCTTACGCAAGAGTTGCCTCACAGCCCGTCGCGAGGACTATCGCTACCCGACCTCCAATCGGAAGATTACAACCTTATGGACAATAAGCAAATAGCGGCAGGTCAAATCGCAAGATGATATCCTTGGTAACTAACAGATATTTCACCGAAGTTGTTATACACCAAGAGCGAGGATATTAAGTTTACTTAGGCAATAAACACCTCGAGATACCGATCAAGGTTTCAAAACCTAAACTCCCTAAAGAGTAACCTTGTCGTCCCAATTGGAATCGAGAAGATAGTTGTAGCAACTACGATATGATATGACCTTGAAGAACGGTGTACCTGCAAAGAACAAATCTAATAACAACAATCTTGATTCCACTCAATATCTATAGTATATGCACACAAACCGAAAGCGGCTTGCTGACAAATCCAGGTTAATAGATAAAGAGTATGTTCTAATCACAACGATCTTGAGTGGCCTTATTGCAGAAGAGAAGGACCATAGAATAAACAAGATCGCAAGGTTTGATAGACGTGATAGAACAGAACACAAGTACAATACAAAGAAGACTAGTAAAACATAAACTAGTTTCCCGCAGAGGTATTTCTAGGCTTCTCGATCCCTAGAGAAGACTTTCACGTAATTCTAGACCGATATCAAAAGCTCAAAGGTAACTGAAAGAAAAGCGGCAGACACAAGCTATCAATTCCGAAGAAGAACTTAGTAGGGGGATAAAGCTTTCAGGAAAGATACCACTCTTATTTATATTGACTAAGGCTTAGCTTTGAAATAAGGCTAACTTAATTCCGGAAATTCATTAAAGCACATTTCCATATTAGTTCCGAAATTCCTCACTTAGTCTTATAGCATTTAAAGAGATCTAATACTATGGCATTTTACATTAAAGAAAAATATATTCATAAATGAAAATATATTTTCAATAAATGTTTGGCCAATAGTAAACAAAACACATAATACTCATAAGGTATATTTGGATATTTCATTAATTCGAAGGTGCTTACCAAATATGCTCCCTGGGAAAGAGCTCAATTCGAAACGTGTCCTTTAGTTTCGCAATCTCCTTAAGGTATTATTACTTCCAAATGTCGTCATCAGCTTTAATAATGTCGACATCACTTCCTAGGCTTTGCTGGACGAGCCAGAACGATCCTAGGTGGAAATGGGATCTGGTCCAACGTGGTTCAACGTTCCGCATAAACGTGTCATTACAGACGTGGACAAGCCTTGTGTGTTAATCTTAAGTGAACACGTAGGTTCAAGAGACATTCCGAATCACGCATAAAGATATACCACGGATGTATAATGCATGATTCAAACGAGCAATAACAAAATATTAAATCTCCTGAATTCTTGATTCCAATGTAGATGATCACGTTAATGATATCCAAGAATTCAAATCAAACATCAAATGAATAAACAAATGAATATTTGATCGAGTAGTAAAATCATACGAAGATCTAATCACGTACAGTATTGATCAGAAATCATGTGTCTATTAACTAGAGCGACTAACCATATTTCTGATGATGACTCAAACAACTTAGTTGTACATTTAAGATGAACTAATTCAAACTTCAAACTGAGAATATCAAACTCATTAATTTGTTGAAGCACAAATCAAAATGATACAGTTTGAACTTCGAAAATACGCATTCTGAGATAACCATTTTAAGGTTTCGAAACCTACATACTATTTGGCAGAAACCCGATTAAGGTTTCGAAATCTAAAGTTTATTATATGACCAGAACCAAATTAAGGTTTCCAAATCAAGTTTCCATATAGCGACCGAAGTGAGGTTTCGAAATCTAGATTTTGTTTAACAAAACGTTGGTTAAGGTTTCGAAACAAGAAACACATATTAGAGTTTTATCACATATGTTTGGTGTCGAACTTAAGAGTCAATGTGGTCAAGCACCGTTTCAGCATCACACTTTTTTAGCCTTGACGCACAGGTTATATTTCCCGGTTCAAATAAATCTTTAGTAAACCCCAGGGTCTTTTCGACCTTTTAGAAGTCACATGGTCAAGATCCATTGATCTTGATTCTCAAGTCACTGTTAGCCAGCAAACATAGTTTCAAACTCATGTTTTCTCATTGGTCACAATATTTAAGTTTCGTACCAATAGCTCACGGATACGAAAACCAGATTATGGTTTCGAAATCAACGTTTAGTTTTACCAAAACCTACATTGAGGTTTCGAACATTGAAAATCCATAAGATGAGATAACAAGAATATGGTTTCGGAATCCAGAAGTTTAATATGGCATACGAGATGTTCATATATAGAATCAAATAAATGATTCAGAACTTCAGTATTCATAGCCAAACCAAGACGTGGCATTCGATGCTCAGAACATCAGTATATCGAGTCTACACAACATAAGTATGAGTCACGATCTCACTTACATTTAGCTCATACAAGTATTTGCTAATCAATCCGACAGAGTCAGACTAGGTATGTAGAGACACAATATTGTGATGGATTAAATCTCGTAGTACTATCGAGACAACATCACACTGCTATATCCAGCTCGATGGTTTCAGGAAAAACCTTATATTACTTAGAGACGGAGAAGAAAATAAAGCTCTAAGCAATATTGGAACGTCATAACTTCAACACAAATATCGCAAGTGATAAAATGGAGTTATCTTAAGACACACTAATCACAAGTGATCAAGTCATAACGTAAAGCTCAAGTAGAGAGTTATGTTTTTGTCTTTTGTAGCACAAGTGTAAAAGATAATGGAATCGCGTTATTTAGATTCACTAACCTCTTGAATGATGAAGCCGGATGTCTTCGTTTGATCTTCAGTCTTTCTTCAACTCTTCAAGTAGTGATTCCAAATCCTACCAAAATCTTCCATAACCTAAAGCTAACTCACTCATGACTTTACCTAATGTGTGTTTTTTTGGCGGTCGAGTTTTGATCACTAAATTTGACAACTAAGCTTGACATTCCAACACTTAGTGAGGTTGATCGAGCCATGATCTAACACATTCCACACCATCGCATATTGAATTATCTCTGCAACTTCTCGACGTCTACCTCTAAACATGTTGTAATCCCACTCGATAAAACAATTATGAATTGTATTTGGACAAATCCAAACTATCCTAAATGCATTCACAAAGTACCTCCAAACTTCTTGCGTGTAAGAACAAGTAAATCATTAAATGGTCAGTTGTCTCCTCATGCTCATTACACAACACACAAGCATCAATTGCTATGTTAATTTCTCTGTATCTTAGCATTACCCTAGTGTGCAGTGAATTCTGAAATAACACCCAAGTAATGAAGCATACCTTAGGTGGAATATCCTTTCTCCATAAATATTTAGCAAAATTGCATTCCTCGTAGGTACCTGCCAGTAATTCATAGCATTTTTTTGTGGTAAAGTTATCCATGATCATCACACTATCTTCACCTTGCTGTAAAACAAGCACTTGTACATCTCTCCTCAATAAATCTCATTCGAGTTGCTCGTTTGCATTGATTATTAATAATCTTGCTAATCATAATTACCATCTCTAATCTTAATTATGGTGGATATGGAGTTTTTGAGATTACCAAATAAATCCCTATTTTAGACTTTAGTGCTCGCCCCCCTAATGGAGGACCTCACCCCCAAAATTAACCAGGTTCTTTAAGACTCCTATATCCCAGCCCCCCAAAAGACCCGTTATTTGTGCGCCCTCTGAATCTCCCATGAGAAGTAAATAATTTGCATATGTTTCTACCACTAAATGAAGAGAAAGGATCCCCTCACACTCTTATATTCACACTATCTCACACTTTCGACACCATTTTTGCTATAAAATTTACATGCCAACGATTTTGGAGCTAAGATTTTGAGGATATGTTCCTCTCATATAGCTCTACATTCCTACCAAAAATTAACGTTTTTCGAAATACTAAGCTCACTATCGACCAATATTAATTTCAACCGTTGAATATACGTCGAATTTTAATGGCTGATTTTCAAAGTAGAAAATAGTGGTGTTTTACATTGCGGAATTTTCTCATTTTTGATGGGAATGTAGAACTTTACGAGGGGAACATATACTAAATAAGTTAACTTCAAATCCGTCAGCGTTTAAATTTTATAGCAAAAATAGTGTCGAAAGTGTGAGATAGAGTGAATATAATAGTGTGAGGAGATCCTTTATCCTAGGTGAATTCAGTACGAAATAATTAGACAAGTAAAATGCATTCATTGAAGGGAATATGTGGACTACAAATATCCCACCCTCTTTTCAATCACTTCACTTGATATGAAGCCAAAGAAGGGAAAGCAGCGAGAAAACCACAGGGATCCCCACATTTGCGGAACAAAATCAGATGGCTTTTTAACTC
>JAJJMA010301296.1:0-21103 GCA_023529015.1 Papaver nudicaule | reverse complement strand
TTCAGTCAGAGTTGAGGAAAGTGCAAAAGAGCTAGACTTGAAGCTGAAATTCTGCATAGGAGGTGTGGTCATCCTTCTTTTCAAACACTGCAAAGGTTATGTCATCAGTTACATATACCAAATGTGTCTAATAAACCAGTTTATTGTTCTGAATGCAAACAATGTAGAAGTCAGAAATTACCATTTACAGTTTCTACTTCTGTCACTAGTCATCCTCTTGAGCTATTACATATGGATTTGTGGGGTCCTTGTCATATCTCTTCTGTATCTGGTCATTACTACTATGCAAATGTAATTGATGATTTTTCCAGATATTGTTGGGTTATTCCCCTTATTAATAAAGCTGATTTTAAAACTGCTCTGATTGCTCTTATTAACAAGCTTGAAAATTTCTTTTCACTTACTGTCAAAACCATTAGAACTGATGGTGGTGGTGAATTCATTAATAATCATCTCAAGTCATACACTCAATCTAAGGGCATTAATCATGAGCTTTCTTGTCCACACACACCAGAGCAGAATGGTGTGTCTGAAGTCAAGCATAAACACCTTATGGGAGTAACAAGAACTCTGTTACTTCAATCTGGCTTACCTAATCAGTTTTGGGTTGAAGCTTTACTCACAGCCAATTTTGTCATTAATATGCTTCCTACTAGGTCCATTCAATTTATCTCTCCATTTCAAAGGTTATATCTCAAGAAGCCTGACTATTCTCAGCTTAAAGTCTTTGGCTGTGAGTGTTATCCATGGTTGACACCTTACACTCATAATAAATTGGAACCAAGAAGTAAGAAGTGTGTCTTTCTTGGTTATGCTTCCAATCAGAAAGGTTATAGGTGTCTAGATCCTTCCACTGGCAGAGTGTACATCTCAAGACATGTAAGTTTTCATGAAGTTTCATTTCCTTTCAAGTCTATGTCTAGCTCTGCTTCAGATATAAACAGTTCTACAATTTCTCCTGATATTTCTTTTGACAAGGATGTAATTCCTACTTCTTCCTCATCTACTGATTCTAATTCAGTTTCTGCTATTCCTATTTCATCTGCCTCTTCATTTCCTGTCATTAATGATCATTGCATGACCACTAGAGGTAAGATGGGTATTTTTAGGCCTAAATCTTATGATGCTACTAAACATCCTTTGCATGTAGCTATGATGTGTCTTGCAGCTGATGCAGTGCCAACTTGTTTTTCCCAAGCTAATAAGATTCCTGACTGGAGGTTCTCTATGTGTGATGAATACAATGCTTTGGAGAAGGCAAGAACATGGACTAAGGTTCCATTTGAAGATTGGATGAATGTTGTAGGTTGTAAATGGGTCTATAAGATAAAACAGCATGCTGATAGGTCTGAAGAGAGGAAGAAATCAAGACTTGTTGCCAAAGGGAATCATCAGCAAATTGGTGTTGATTTTGATGAAACATTTAGTCCAGTGGCCAAGCCTACAACAATCAGAGTTATTTTGTCTATTGATGTTCATTTTGGCTGGTCTATGAAACAACTGGATGTTAGTAATGCTTTCATTCATGGTGATTTGCAGGAGGTAGTGTACATGAAACAGCCACCAGGATTTGAAGATCCAGAGCATCCAGATTGGGTCTGCAAGTTGCACAAGTCTATCTATGGGCTTAAGCAAGCACCTAGAGCATGGTATGATAAGCTTAAAACTGTTTTGTTGGAGTTATTCTTTGTTAATTCAACTGCAGATTCATCTTTGTTTGTGCATAAAGTTGGTGCTCAGCTTACAATGGTGTTGGTGTATGTGGATGACATTCTCATCACTGGATCTTCTATGGAGTTCATTGATCATGTCATTCTAAAACTTCAAAGTCATTTTCCTGTAAAAGACTTAGGTGCAGTTCATTACTTCTTAGGCTTGGAAGTGAAGAGAGACAACTCTTCTATGTTTATTTCTCAGACAAAATATGCTGTGGATTTATTACATAAGTTCAATATGGAAGGTGCTAAGCCATGTCAGACTCCTATTGCTGCTACAACCAAACTCAGTAAGCTTGATGGTGTGCTACTGGAGAATCCAACAGAGTATAGAAGCTTAGTTGGTGCTTTACATTATCTCACATGGACTAGGCCAGAAATATCATATGCTGTAAACCTGGTTTGTCAACATATGCAATCTCCAACCACTGCTCATATGGTTGCAGCAAAGAGGATTCTAAGATATATTAAGGGAACTGTCTCTCATGGGATTACTTTTACTAAAGGATCTTCTTTTCTTCTAGGATTCTCAGATGCAGACTGGGCTGGCAATATTGATGACAGAAGATCTACAGGGGGATATTGTGTGTTTTTAGGCAATAATCCTATTTCTTGGTCCTCTAAGAAACAGACTACAGTGGCTAGGTCTTCAACTGAAGCTGAGTATAGGACTTTAGCTCATAGTGGAGCTGAGATGGTGTGGATTTGCTACTTACTAAGGGACTTGCACTTCATTATTCCTGCTGTACCAAAGCTTGGCTGTGACAACATCAGTACTTTGTCTCTTGCTTCTAATCCTGTTCAGCATTCAAAGATGAAGCATGTTCATCTTGACTACCACTTTATCAGAGAACTTGTACAGGCTAAAGCTTTGGATGTCTTTTATGTATCCACTCTGGATCAGATTGCAGACATTTTTACTAAAGGTCTGCATGGTCCTAGGTTTGGTTTGTTGCGCAGCAAGCTCAAGGTTGTTTCTCCACCAACCTTTTGCTTGAGGGGAGGTAATGGCGCACACAATGTTGCAGTGCAGGATAACAAAGGAGGGAGTGTAGGATAAGCGGTTTTTCACATGTGCTTTGTGTGTGTGTGTGTGTCTGTCTGTTCCACGTGTGTGTTTCACACGCTTCTGATTAGCTGTAATGAGCTGTCTTTCTATTACACTAATCATTGTATATATAGTCGTTATCTGTTGATGATAACAATAACTTTGTTGGCTGTATTTTGAGAGTTTCATTAATGGAGAACTAGTTCTTGATTACCAGACCTAGTGTCATCATTAGAAGCTATTTTAATGCCGATCATATATGCTCTATACTTCCTTTTCTTCAGGAAGAAGAGGAGACAAATTGAGTCAATAAAGAAAGATAAATTAATTAAAGTGATGATAATCGTCTAAAAAAAACAATTGAAAACAGGGTTTGCGATTTCAGGTTTCAATTGCCTAATGGTAATCAATTAATTCCATAAATATTTAAATATTTTTCATTTTTCTTTCTTAGGAATATAAAATAAAATTAGGGTAGTAGATAGATATTACTTAGACTTTGGTAAACGAAAGAAAAATACAATATACTTAATATTTACCGAGCTGTCTAACCAATAAAACTTTGAACACAAAAAGTGTATTACTGACGACTAGCTATTAAAGACTCCCTTAAACAGTCTCACTTCCCTCTGGCTTCAACAATTATTTTTCACTTCCAATTCAGCAGGGCAACGGTGCAGAGGAGAAATTTGATGAAATGGACCTGGCCGCAAGCGGCCAGGTCCTAGAGGACGGTTAAAGTTTCAATTTTATTAGAAAGACATAAGTACACGTCACACTATTGGGACCGAATTACCCTTACAGTTCAGAAAATGAGAACAAAAATATCTCGCATACAACTAGACTAATTCCACCTTCCACCTACCATATCGATGGTTCCAAATCTGAAACCAAATATCTCCCATCTCCTCTCCACCATCGACAACATCTCAGCCATCTCCACCACCACAAAAAATCAAGCATCACCACCAACATCAACAACAAATACCTTCCTACGCCATCTACACCACCATCATCATCACCGCCAACATCTAAACCACCAACAAAAATAACGATACCATCAACAACGACACCAACAAACACAATCGAAGCAGCAGCACCACCACCACAAAAAATCAACGAGATATCTCTTCCTCTGTCATCTCCAACACCACCAACACCATCATCATGTCCATCACCACCACCACCGTCATCTCTTCCTCCGATTGAAATTGTCAATCACCATTACCAACACCAGCGATATATGTTCAATAAAAAGGTAGGAGTATTCGATCAATTGCTTGATTTGTTAATTGTTTGCCCTAGATTTTAATTTTGGGTTTGAAATTGATTTTACCCCTAATTTTAGCATTGGCACCACTTGTACCTGGGTATTATCAGTGTTGACCGCAATTGTACCTGAAATTGTTTGCCCTAGATTAATTTTTGGTTGGAAATTGATTTTAACCATAATTCTAGCATCGGCACCACTTGTACCTGGGTATTATCAGTGTTTACAACACCTGTACCTGAGTTATATCAGTGTTGTTGCTTTTGATAGATTCTTCTTGCTTTGTCAATGATGTAATCAACGATGTAACCACTGATACCTGGGTACTATCAGTGTTGACACCACTTGTACCTGGGTTTTATCAGTGTTTTATGATGTTTTTTTGCTTCTTCTACTTCTTCTTCTTCTTCTTCTTCTTCTTCTTCTTCTTCTTCTTTATCAATGATGTAACCACTGGTACCTGAGTATTATCAGTGTAATTGGTGGTGGATGGTGCTGGTGGTGGTCGGAAGTTATAGTTGGTAACGGTGAGTGGTGGTGGTGCTGGTTGGAAATGGTGGTGGTAGTGGTGGTCGGAAATGGAGTGGTGGTGGTGGTCGGAAGTTATAGTTGGTAACGGTGGATGACGGCGGTGGTGGTGGTGCTAGTTGAAAATGAGGTGGTGATGGTCGTTTGTAATATATTGTAATGGTAGATGGTGGTGGTGGTGGTGGTGGTGAGTTATTGGTTGGAAATGGAGTGATGGTGGTGGTCGGAAGTTATAGTTGGTAACGGAGGTGGCAGCGGTGGTGGTGGTGGCGGTGGTCGGACAAGTGATTGTGGTGGTAGTTTAAACTGTCAAGGTGGTGGTCAAGTATAAGTCTCCAATTTCATTTTTTAGTTTTTGTAGTTTATAAATGTCTAAATACAATGGAAGGGGGTATTTTAGGTAACTTCTTATATGTAATGTCTTTTTAAACAGTATTTTTTTGGTATCTTATAGATTCCGTCTCTTTAAATAGTATCTTTCAACTTCTCAGGTAATAAAACAAGTTCAACTTTTGGCTGTCTTTTACATAAAGAAACAGACAAAATTGGTCCTTTGGACCAATTTTGTGTGGTGCAGAGCACGAAATACGTTAAAGTAAGAGTTTCCAAATTAATGTCCCAGAATAAGTGATATATGTGTAGCTATTAGGCCGGTTCCTATGGAACCTAGTAAATGTGCCCCTTTGCAATCCTAGGTGGACTGGCAAAGTGAAAATGGGGCAGTGAGTATCGATGGAAATTCCATCGACGATGCTTTTTTCATCCACCAACGGTAACAATTTGAATTTAACATTTTACTATAAAATGCGGTAAACTTGAATCCAAAATTCACACCAAAGTTTTCACTCTCTCTTTAGCTCTTTCTACCCTCTTCTGCTCTCTTTAGCTCTTTCTACTCTCTTTTAAAAATGGGAGAAACATCCAAATTGGGTAATTGGTCCAGAGTTGTGGCAGAAGCCACCGAACAAAGATATTGCGATGGATACAAAAAAATAGAGGAATCCAAAAAACAGAGGAGAATTCAAGTTTTGGAAATTAACGAGGTCAAGGTTCCAGCTAGAAAGCAAAGAAGGGTTCAAGCAAAAGGCAAGGAAAATCTCAAACCTCAAAATATGAAAGTGCAACCGAAAGGTAACTTGAGAATTATTAAAACAGGAAAAAATCCAGGACAAACATACAAAGAACGTATCGAATGGAAGTTGCTTCAGTTGAAAAAATTCAATAAGGGTTCAAAGATTGTGAGAGAGCAACAAACTGAAGTTCCTGAAGAAGATAAACCAGTGTTTGAAGATGGGCAGAGATTTTTCGCCAAGTCTATTTTTATGTATTAGATTCCTATGGAACCTAGAAAACAAGCCCCTTTATTTAGTTAGTGAAAATATATTATGTAAAATATCTAAGAAATATGATGCTGTAAAAATTCTAAGAAATGCGATGAATGTTGGAATCCTTTCTATATAAACATAATTTTTAAAAAAAAAACAATCAAATCAATCAATATGGGTTCGCAGTTTATGGAATCCGATGATGATCTTGCTCTTATCAATGATTTCGCCTCCGTTCCTGTACCAGGCGCACAAGAGTTTAGGCATTCAAGTTTTGGCCGGCATACGAGTTTTAGCACAAGAGTCAGAATTGCAAGGATCCTGAATGATTGTCGTATACTTGGAAATTATGTGCGTCAAGTTGCCGAAGAACAATGGGGATGGGAGGAAGAACAAGTCGAAGCTTTGGCATCTGCCCTCTATGCTGAAGAGCAACCAAGGGTGTTTGCATTATGGCGTTGCTACCGCGTGTTAAGACAAAGTCTACCTGGATTTTTCTAGAACAAACATCACAACCAAATCACAACCAAATCGGCTTTAATTGTGCGATAGTAATGTAATTGGGTTATTTCAAATAAACGATGTACTCGTCTATTCTATCCATGTAACTGTTGAAAATCCTTGCACTGAAGTCGTTGAATGCGCCCATGAACAAATCCTCCTGCACATGCAAAAACATAATAAGTAATGGTACGGGAGAAAACACATGCAATCCTTGTTGTTTTCTCCCCTACCTTTACCTTACTATGTTTTGGCATCAATGCGATTCCCAAAAAACAATCCTTGCACTGAAGTCGTTGAACTGGCCGAACAAATCCTGCACAAGCAAAATCATCACATGACAATGGTAGACGATAAAATTTGCAATGCTTGCTGTTTTATCGTATATCATTGTCACGTTGATGGTTTTACATCGGTGCAATGCATAATAAAACAAGCCTTATTATGTTCTGGCCTAACACAGTCATTTATCTTGGTAGAGGTCAGCCGCCCGTAGTAGCGGTAGTGCGACCTTTACCAAAGATAAAAGGACTGCGTTAGGCCAGAACATAAGGCACTATGTTTGACGAACTCTTCTCATCAACCCACATAACGATTAACAAGAAAAGTTTCCAGGACACGGTAATGTCGTTCGTACTTGAATTTCTTTCCTTTAGATCGTTGCCATTCCTTCAAAGTCCTGACATGATTTTCATCATCGGTATCTCCCGGAAAATGATGTGCTTTGATCCATCTCCCCAAGTGCATAAATTCATGGACTCTTAGGTGTATTTTTCTCCAACGCGACCACAACGTAGACAGATCACGCACGACTTTGGAAGTACGTCTATCTAATTTGAATTCTGCAGTGACAGTAGTCCACAACTCTGGTTCATTTACTTTAACCCGATTACGTTTCATATCGTCCTTGGACGGATAGAAAATCATATAGTTTGTACAAAGACATAAATATTCATTCCACGTAAACTTAGGACGAGGTTTAGGTGCATCTGGTAATGAATCTAGAGGATTTGCTGGTTTTTTTCGGTGCAGTTGTTTTTTTTTATGACGAAGAAGAAGAAGAAGTTGTGGAAGATTTGCATCGCTTTGGGTTACCATAGTGTCTAGGAGGAGTGGTATACCATCTCTTAAATGGAGGAGGAGTGAATAAAGGAGGAGGTTTCGATGAAGGTTCAGTGTAATAGTAGTTATGGACTAATTTTGTCGTTCTGCTTCGAAATTTAGGTGATGCCGGAGGAGTACCGAGTAAAATAAAGTTTGGAGGAGAAGATGGTGGAGTTGAATAGGATGTTAGAGTGGCTTGGGAAGATGAAGGATTTGACATTACGAAAAAAATTGATTTATCAGTTGAAATCGAGAGTAAACTAGAGAAATACCGAACTAAATTGTGAGTGAATGAAGTGAAGACCAAGTTTGAGTTTATATAGGATTGGGGCGTGAAATATAGGCCGTTGGATGACCCTAATCTCCTCGATGGAAATAGGATCGTCGATAGAATTTCTATCGACCTCGACACTTTTTGTATCTGTCGATGGAATTTCCATCGACGATACTATTTCCATCTGACGTTGCAAAGTTGCAAATTTGCAACTTTGCAACGTCAAAACACCTGTTTGCTAGGTCCATAGCCGGCGAAAACACCCTTAATTTGGGTTTTTGGTGTCCCATAGGAAGCGGCCTTAGAACTGGGTTGGATTGTAAGAAATCTTAATTTCACTAATAACAGTCAAAAACTCAAATATATATATATATACATATATAATTATTTGATTGAGTTGTTTAATATGCACTTGATTATCTTTTTTTTTCTGTTTAAAAACTTGTAGGCTAAGCCGATTAGGATAGAGATTTAGAAATTGGTAAGTCTTAATTAAGTAAAGTAATACCTGGTCAAATCCAACACTGGAGAACAATGAGGTTTTAATACTAATGTTTTCATATAATAGTATTTGCTAATTTGGTAAACTTTGTCAGGCGTCATAAATCTAGGGCAACTGCATGCATGCATTGCCGCTCATTGAAAAAATACATACTTCAGTTAGAAGACTCTCGTTAAGTTTGATGATTTATAGGTCTCTTAACTTGAAGGCTAATTAAATGAATTCACTTTTAACAATTAATTAGTGTAGTTGAACTAAAGCCAAATACTATAATATTAAATGTTCTGTGATTTACTTGAACTAGTCGGAGTAACAGATTTCATGATTTTATCTTTCTCTGTTTGTTCAATTTGTAACCATCTGTGATAGATTTCAATTATCTCGCATTTTGGAATTATAGATAGTATTTTCAATGAGAGATGTGAAGTTTCCGATTTCCAGGATGGCATTTACATATGGTAGAAAAATATAACGACTAATGGTTATGGACTAGCCAATTTATAGCTGCGCCGCGTAATGACATGCTTACTTGGAATTGAAGTTGATGATGAGATGATGAAGGTTGTTAGAGCGTTGCTCGGTTGAATTCACCGACGTTGGTATAACAAGTCAATTTTAAGGTTAGACGTCAAAGCATAATCTTTGATTTAGTCTACTAAAAGTCATTCTCGGATTAGGATTAGATTATGTGGTTGAGTCGAATAACCTCGAAGATTGAAGATCCGAGCTTGCGCGAAGATATCATATGCACTTCATCATCAAAAAATTCATAGGGATTTTTCCTTTGCACTCATGTTTATTATACCAATATATCATTATAAAGTCAATTACTTTATGAATAACTTAATTGCAATTATCTTGTTTTCGGATGCAAAAGTTTTGTTCTTATTGCACATTCGTTGTAGGACTCTAAAGACATTGATTGCGAATCTTAAGACATGTCTTGTCTTTTTCTGTACGAGTATTTGGAACTCCAAGATTCCTAAGTGGTTGTGAACTATTCGTAAACCATGCCTTTTTTACTAGGAAACTCATTGTGTACCAAGGTTTGCAAACATACTTGGAGGAAATTTTTGTAAACTCCAAATTTCGCAAAGGTTCGCGAACTGTTTGCAAACCAAGTGAGGTAAAAAAATATTCTAAACTCAAAAAGTATATAAGGTGTGAATTGTTCCATACCATTTGCGTAGTTGAATCTTTCCTAAATTCAAAATTGTGGTTCGCGAACGTGAACCATCTGCACGACTAAATATTCTTACATCTGTTGGTGCATATCCTTCTTTGTATTCAAGGCGAACTTCTACATGTTTTCTTCTTTATTGGATCAAATATTTGAGAAGTTAATTGTACATGAGCAAGCTATTGGACGATATTACTTCAGAAACTTGCTTAAGCCCTAATCTATGGTTGCTTAAATCTTAAGATAACCTTCATTGAATGAGCATTACAAATAATTCAATCTCGAAATATTATACCCCAACAAACTTCAATCCTCTACACAGTGTGTCCTTGTTGCAAGGTTGGTCTTCCTCTCAAAACCTTGGATGTCTGAAGAATATTATGTTAGGACTACTGTAAAGTGTTCACTTGAGGATTCATGAAGCATAGCTCGGACATTTTATTTAATTGATCCTTGATCATGTAATCCTGTGTAGTACGTTAATTGGTTTTTGTCTACTTCAGGGTTCTTCTCTTCTGATATAAGGTCATTCAAGAACAATTTATCATAGATCAAGATTTGATAGAAACTTCATACGTAAGGCTTTGATTAAGGCATTGTAAGTCCTAAAAGTTTCACAAGTATATTTGTGCCAATTGGTTAGTGTTGTTAGTTTGTGAGGTGGAATCAAATAGAGATCTATATACGTCTTGAAGAATAGAATTTTTGATTGATCACAAACTCGATTTTTCATTAACTTTGATTGGATATCTTAAGAAAAATCACTATATGCGTCTTGTTATAGGCAAGGTAGTGCGAGTTTTCACGAGTAACTGTGGAGCAACTTCTAGACCAGTGAAGGACATCATTTAGGAAAAACAATTGTGTTGGTTCTTGCGAGATCCAAGTGACATAAAAGCACAGCTGCAACTAAATAATATATAGGTTTAATTCGGTTTCAAAGTATGATAAAATATGGTGTGTATCCAAATTTGGATGAGTTTTTTTTTTTTTTTTGTTGTTGACGGATTACGTTGTCCATTACTTTAGAACCACGTTCTCATTTGTTATACGGAAATATGTGCTTATTAAATGCATGTGGTATATGTGATACGTGAAACATATGTGTGATTTTTTTTTTTTTTTTTTTTTTTTTTTTTTTTACAAATCGAGTTCAAGTGTTGTTAATTAGTTATTATCGGTTCTTAGTCTTTTTAGACTTTTGATTTTCTTTTGCTTCAAGTGTTGTAGACGTGAGACGTCATGTTGCATTAGCTTCAATCAAACTTTTTCTATATTAACTATGACTGCCGAATAATTCCTCATATTATTAGCAAAATGTATCATACATTAAGATTGAAGTTTCACAACACAAGTCATTGAAAAATAAGAAAAGAAATTCATACTGAGCTATCAAAACCATACGAGTTTGTCAAATCTCAATGACAATATAAATCAACTATTTTATTTACTGTAAATTAGCCACTGACTTTTAAACCACATATTCAATATTTACCTTATAAAGAACACATCTACAATACTCAATAGACAGGCTTACAAGAACATACAGACAGGCAGGACTATAAATGAATACATATAATAATTTATCAGGGTGGAACTGTAATATGGTAAATTAAAGTAGACATTTACTTATAGGCAAGGAGGTTATTACTATAAATCAGGTTTGATAGTCAACGGAAAGTACCTGTCTTTTCTTTTTCTTCCTTTCTTCGATTCTGGGCTGTAATAACAATGGGTTGTCCCTTCATCGGTTTACGTGCATAGATATTGCAGTTTTGAAGTACGACAGCCGCATCACCGAAAATGAAGTCGACCGTCCCATTAATATCGCACTCACGGAAGAACTGGCGACGTCGATACACGTACAGGGTGTCCTGCTAGCAATTTGATTTAGGGCTCAGACATGTTGTCTTTTTATAGCCCAAAATCAAAAACAAAGCAAAAACAGATCATTTGAATCTATAGTAAGTGATGTCTAGAAATTAATGAGGCCCATAAAAAGACAACATGTCTGAGCCCAAAATTTTTAGTAATAACTAGTTTCCATATTACCCCAGTGCGGAAATGACTAAGTTATCCCTAGGTTTTCAAGTTAGGTTACCAAAATATCCTTCAACTAATACACCTAATAACCTTAATCAAAAATCATTATTATACACCAAATAACCTAGTCAAATCAAAATCATTTCACCTCATTTTATTTCTTTCCCCTCCTTCTCACACTAAAAATAACTCAAATTGGGCTTAAAAAAACAACTGAAGGCCCAAAACAACCATTCACAGAGGAAAAAAAAATGAACAAGACGGCAGTCAAGAGAGATGTGTTATTACGTACCAAAAGAGGTTGTAAGAAAGGTAGTCACATTGTCGCCGCCGAAACTTTTGCTCCCTGTGATAATTGTTCTTCAGATGCCATCTCCACAAATACCAAATTGTTCTTCAGATGCCATCTCCACAAATACCAAATTGTTCTTCTGGCTGCCCATCTCCAGGAAATGCTCCTCATACGTACCGGCTGTGACGTAGATGATGGTGCGCGATGAGCTCGTGTCTGGTGCTGCTCGGATTGCTTCGGATATGCTTGTGAACAAGAAGGAAATGGGGGTACAAAATCAGTTCGAAAATAGAGAGATCAGTGAGGTATATTTAATGTTTGGAATTGAAGATGGGGCATCTAGCCCCCCTCATTACTTTTGTTTTTGTCGGATAACGTTTTCCATACTCTAGAACCACGTTCGTATTTGTTATACAGAAATATTTTTTATTAAATGCATGTGGTACATGTGGTACATGAAACACATGTGTGATCTTTTTTTTTTTTAATAAATCTAGTTCAAGTGTTATTAGTTATTATCGGTTCTTAGTCTTTCTTAGACTTTTAATTTCATTTTTTTCAAGTGTTGTTAGACGTGAGACGTCATGTTGTGTAGCTTCAATCAAACCTTTTCCATAGTAACTATGACTGCCGAATAATTTCCTTATATTTCAGCAAACTGTATCATATATGGCAGTCTCGTTATGACACTGGTTATATCTAATTATAATTATGATTACGCTAGAGTTTTGTTAGATAACAACTCACAACTAATTGCTTCCCTAGCAACCATGGAGTGAGTGAGCGTACAATGGAAGATGAAAGCAATCCTGGTTTGATTTAATCTCCTTTTACAACTTTAATCGTTCTTCTTTTTGTTTTCTCATGTTTTAATCTTACTTATTTTCTCATTCATAAGTTTGAGGAAATATTCATGCTATGTTTTCAAAAAACAAAACTATCTTCTCTATATAGTTTCAAATAATCAGTAGGAATTACATCTCTTATAAAGTTTTTATTGTTTTTCTAACAAGAATGTTTACTTAAGATATCCTTTGCAGCCCTAAACATTCATCATCATGAAAACTCTACAGTGTGGGTCTTTTGTGTACAGTATGATCCTTCTTCAGATGACAATGCCATCTCTTGCAGTATGCAAAACCAACAGTCCCTGTTGGACTCAATCAGTATGAAACAGTATGTCCATTACAATTTTTCCTTTGTTGATTATCACATTGCAGCCATGAAGGTTCAGTATAGCCGATCCGATCCGACTCAAACAAAAAATTTCAAAATTCAAAAACCAGAAAATTCCGCCCAGTCAGTTCCTAAATTTTAGGAAAACTCAAATTACCCTTTCAAAAAGCCTTTTGACCCATAATTACCGTCATCCAGCTATACATTACTCCCATTTCAAAAAATTATCACATGTCCTAATTACAAGGCTGAATATGATCCGCAAAGCACAAGAAGGCAACAAGAATATCCTGCATTTACCAAATATTATACGGGTAGTTATTTGAGTATATGTCATTGTAGATGGTGGAAAATGAGAGAGGGGCAAAATTGTCAAAACACTCTCGAAACCATGTCTTACTTAAGACAGTCGCCTATTCAGGCTCATCTTTATAGCTCAGGGCGCAATCCGTTCCATGAAGCTAAACCCTCTATGAGCTCTCTCTTAAAACTCCGGTGGGGAGGGTAATATCATAGAGCAGTATCAATGATCTCACCAACATATTAAACCCATCGATCAGCTCAGAGCCAGACCTCGCTTGATGGTACACGGTGAAAGATCAACAGAGACGTATCCTCATGGATTTCCTCTTAAAATATGACTCAATACACGAGTCCTGGTGCAAACCTCGGAAATATCGAAGCTCCAGGCCGGTCCGGAGCTCCCTGAGAAGCATACACCAGCCTAAAAAGGCCTAAGCGGACCCAATCCCAAATTCAGGGCGGTCTAGCACACCATGGATAAGCATGCCATGACTTCAAAACGGGTTGTAGCGTAAGCACGCACACCACGACTAAGGCACAGGATGCCACAAAGCTAAGCTTGGCCAGATGCCATAGCCATGGCGCCATATTCATGGCACCACAAGGATTATGCCTTAGCCTAAAAGGCCATGGGCCATGGCGCCATATTCATGGCGCCACGAAATTAGTCATTGGCCAAAAGACCATGGCGCCATATTCATGGCGCCACAAGACTAGTCATGGGCCAAAAGGCCATGGCGCCATATTCATGGCGCCACAAGACTAGTCATTTGGCCAAAAGGCCATGGCGCCATATTCATGGCGCCACAAGATTAGTCTTTAGCCAAGAGGCCATGGCGCCATATTCATGGCGCCACAAGACTAGTCATTTGGCCAAAAGGCCATGGCGCCATATTCATGGCGCCACAAGATTAGTCTTTGGCCAAGAGGCCATGGCGCCATATTCATGGCGCCATAAGAATGTTCCGTGGCCCAAAAGGCCATGGCGCCATATTCATGGCGCCACGAGATACATGGTAATCCAGAATACGACCATGGCGCCATATTCATGGCGCCACAAGAGGTTTTGCCTTGGCCAAAAGGCCATGGCGCTATGCTTCCTGGCTCAAAGCAACTACGCAACACTTAGTCATACGACTCCACTCAACTCAACTATGCAATGTCTGCATATCACTCGCTCGAGACATCAAAACATCACACGGGGGGATAACTTTAGGGGTATTGGTCTGGCGGTCTACGGCAGTTGAAAGAAACTGATAGAGATAGTGGGAAGTTAAGGAAAGATGGCACGAGTGGGCATGTTCCACACGACTCAGGCAGTTACGGAAACCAACACATGTCCTCCACTCCTCCATTCCTCCACGACGTCCACCATCTCTGTCGAGAGATCAGGGTGAGTTCAAACTATAAATAGAGGCTTCCTCTATCTTCCAAGGCAGAACAATCAAGAACGTTCAGAACACCGAGAAAACACACAGAGCCTCAGAGAAAAACACCTGAGAATCTAAACTCGTTCTAGCCTTGGAGATTTCTAGTCGACTTCACGACGGAAATCTTGAACTCAAACACCCAAAAACTCACCTTCAACCTGATCTCAAGTTTCTTCGCTGTTTCCCTCCCTAGACCAACCTCTATCCTCTATGTGACCGAAGCAAGGTGGGAACGGCCATCCGTGGTTTAGGCTTGCCTTGTTCGACTTTGATCTCCGAGCACTACGAAAGTACCCAGAGACGGTACACTTGTTTTTGCAGGTAAAAACAGTTGGCGACCACAGTGGGAGATCATTCTCTCGGTTCAGAGAAGTTTGCTCAAAGATGGTTGAACTAAGGTCGGGATCGGATACCAAGAACCCCAACTCTTCAACAGATGGTGTTGCAGCCCCCAGCAAGACACCTACCAACCCACCTGCATCCAGCAGTGCGCCTAACACTCCTATTGTCCTAGGTAATCCCTCTTCAACACCCGTCATCCCGGTTATCCCTATCACCCCCATTACTCCCAGCGCCCCGAGCCACACCTCCAGCAAGAACCCTCCTTCCACAGATAAAGTCAACACTGATGCCGACAAAGGAAAAGGAGTATCGGGAACATTAACCATGGAAGAACTAGCCAAACGACAGGACGACCTCGCGGAAAGCCAAGTCAAGATGTTCGACACTCAGATAGGAATTCTGGATTGTCTCAAGACCCTAACCTCGAAGCTGTCAAGTTCACCAGTCAAAGAGACCCGTGAAGCCGTCACCGCAGGTACCCACTCGACTGTTATCCACATCCGAGACGACGAAGCGCCTTCCCTCCCAGAAGAATCTCGGCAAAGAGGAGGACAACCGTCCCGTTATGTCACGGCGGACGACTTGGAGAGGCTGCTCCGAAGCCGAGAAAGAGACATGGCGTCACCCATCCACCAGCATCAACCACCATACCCGCACGAAGTCCAGAGGATCGCTCTCCCCAAAGGGTACATGTCACCCATGTTCTCCTTGTATGACGGAACGGGGAATGCACGTGAACACATCTCTCGATTTCTGGAGTCCCTGGGGGAACACGAGTACAACCATGTCTTAAGGCTCAAAGAATTCTCGAAGTCTCTCACTGGAAGAGCTTACACCTGGTACAACAACCTCGCTCCGAACATCATTGGGACCTGGGGCGAGATGGTGAGCGCATTCTACCGCAAGTACTTCTTCGTGTCTGAACAGATAACGCTATCCGACCTTGGGAGGATGTTCCAGAGGCCTAGCGAACACCCGAACGACTACGTCAAAAGGTTCCGAATTCAAGCCCTTGATTGCCACGATCCGAACGTCACGGAACAGCAGTTAGTGGAGCTTTGTATCAACGGGATGATTCCTGTTTATAGAGCCCTCTTGGAAAACCTCCGTTTCCAGACCTTCTCCGAACTTCATGAAGCTGCAAAGAGATCCGCCACCACTGCACCTGCTCTGCTGGAAAGAGCTAAGCCCCTCAGGAGTGAAGAAACTCGTGCCACCCGTGGTGACAGGAGACTGGTTAACAAGCAGTACAACAACAACTTGCCATCCATGGGCGCTGTCAGCGAAGGAGGAAAAAGAAAAGGAGGCGTCACCGAGGTAGCACACCCGAAACGCGCTAACTCAGCTCCGGAAACTCCGAACAAGAACACGAACCAAGGAGGACCACAACAACCGGAGGCGCGGAGGCAGAAGGCCAGAGCAGATGTACCGGATTACCCATTCCCCATGGAGGAGGTACTGGAGCTACTAGACACTTGGATCCAGGACGGAGTAATCGCGCTTCCCACACCTCAACGACCTCCTACAACTGAAGAAGTTGCAAGCCCCAGGTATTGTCGTTACCACCAAGTTACTACTCACTCTACCAGGGACTGCTTCACCCTTAAGCGGATTTTTCAAGCCAAGGTGGAGTCTGGAGAACTGCACCTAGGGAATGAAGGAGTATACCAAAACCCTCTGCCTGTTCGAGCATTCACACTCCCAGAACAACCAGTGAATAAGAGGGTGGAAGAGATAATGTACCAGCTGTGTGAGACCCTTTGTCTCTCGAAACCACAGCGGAAAGATATGTTCACGGCGCTCAACATAGTGGTAGCAGGGAAACGACTGCCTTTCAAGGAAGCCCACAACCAACTACCCAAACAGGAGCCACAAGCCGGAACACAAGACTGGGGACTCCTCACAACCACTCGAGTATCGGATGCTGAGTTCTCAAAGACGCTCATCGACCCAGGATCCCCGGTGAACATCATCTCAGTTAAGACTCTCAGAGCCGCCAATATCCCGCGAAGTCAAGCTATCCGTGCCCCAACCACCATCAAGGGCCCTGACGGAACCGAAGTACGGACTTATGGGTGGATCGACCTCCCCGTCGAAATCGCCACGATCCCAACCATAGCGGAGTTCCACATTGTCAAGGGAGTGGTCGAAAGCGACATGGTACTGGGACGCCCGTGGATCTACAACAACCAGGAGGCACTCCCCCTGGAGTTCATGAAACGGTTTGTACAGGAGAACAACGAAGCAATAGTCACGCCCGCGGAGCCATCAGAAATCGACGGAAACCCCCTCAACCGAGAAGGTATTTCGTCCACCTCTCTTGTATTTGACAACCCACATGCACCGAGTCACTGGGGACTCGCCACGAGGAAAACTACCCGAAAGGAGAACCCGGGAAAACCCATGATTGACATCGGCACCGCTATCAGAATCTTAATCAAAGCCCTTCAGGAGTCTGGGGTTGTGCGTGACAAGCTACGCAGCGACAAGACCCGAGGAGAAGGCGAACTCATCCCTTATACCGTCCCACTCGAAGCCCTAGAGACGATCCCGGGTTTCGAAGAGTACGCGGGGCTGTTCAACCTCAAACAAGAGATTGGAGAGGACGCAAACACATATATGGAAAGGTTTAGCCGGAGGGTAAAGGAACTCTTTCCTGATCATGGTTCAACCCATGCCATACCGGCTATGGAGTCGAATTCAGTCTAGCGAGGTCTTCGCCAAAAACCTTAAGGAAGGATGACACTAAGCCTCCTGTTATTGTATTTTCATCCCTCCAAAGCAGCGCATCATAGCGTGCAGTAGATAGGGTTTCCATGTTAGCAGATAGGATTTCCATTTTAGCAGAATTAATTAAGAAAAGCATTTTATTTCAATATCCTTTGAAAAAAAAAAACATAACCCAATCCAACCAACAGAAAATGCCTATGAAAGCTAGAAAAGAGAAGGAACCCTACACTAATAAAAAATATAGCACTCCTAATCAAGAATATCATCCAAGACCCTACTAGGTCCACCCTTGCAAGACAGCCTTAGTCGTTCCAGCTCCTCCTCCTCCTTCTGCAGCTCAGCTTTCAACTCTGCTACCTTCTTCTCTTTCTCTTGGAGGATCTCCAGAGACTCTTGAGCATTAGCCTTTTCGAACCTATCTCGCAACCAAGCCACATTGAAACCCTTAGATTCAGCTACAACTATAGAATCCTCCCAGTCTTGGACATCAAGCGGGTCTGCGGAATTAATGGATTGGGCAACCATCTCAGACACCCTCGACAGCAGAACGTCAACTATCGACTCCGAAAGCAACCTCTGCTCTCTCTCATGGGCAATATGGCCGAACTTCCTCCAAATACTAGTGTACAATGTCTCGTACTTGCTTGCTACTGGGAAATTACCCACCAAGACGCACCCGGATCGAACTCGACTAACAGACGAAGGAAAGGCCGCCCCAGCACCAGGATAAGGAGACTCCACGCTCGCATCACCGGTAGCCGCCTCCACGGAATCAGAGACAACTTCCTCGGTAACCGCGGGAGAATTGGTGCCCACGTCGTCTTCAGAAGGCTGTTCCTGAAGAACGGGCGTTCCTGGATCATCAGGAACAATTTCGTCGAGAGCTCCAGAGGTATTCGCGTTGTCTCCCAAGTCACCCTCACTCTCTAACGACTCCGCGTTCTCCGAGACGGCATCGACGCGGCTCTCGCCCTCCTGTTCCTGTATAGACGATGTTGCAGTTAGATGGCATTGGTGACGCGAAGACAAATCCGAAAAAGGAAAGATCAACAAACCCCAACGAGCTCCACCTGAGTGAGCATGCAGTCATGGACCTCGGTAAGAAGAGGAGAATAAACTTCAACACCGGCGCAAGTCAGCTCGTCCACCTCCTTCCGCACCCCGGGGCTCACATCGATGTCTACCTCCTTCTGCATCTCAAGGCTTACATCAATCGGATCATCTATCCCCTTCGTCACCCTCACATCATCAACTGGGGACTCCGTGGAACCATCACACCCCTTCGGCATTGAACCCTACGGAAACAAAGGAGGAAGATCAACCAAAGAAGAGTGATTGCATATCCGTATGAGGCAAAGGGCTTTCTTTGTTACATAAAAAAAAAAAAAAACTACTTACTCGAGATGGGAAGAGACACGAACTCGCCGCAAGGGAAGGAGCAATGAAACAACCCTCAGGTAATTCCATCCTGTTGCATTTAATCTTCTTCTTAGGTTGGATCAACGGGGGAGGCGCCATCTGCCACCACGGAAAGGAATCTTGTTAAGATAAGCAGGATAAGCAAAGCGTGTACATGAACATTAAGAAAGGAGACTACCTGAGGTGTTAGAGTGAAAGTATGCCTATCGCTCGCATTCAGCTTCTTCACAAAATTGCCCAGAACCGTCAGCGTGTGATCCCAGAACAGATTATATTCAGGAGTGACCCTCGATAACCTACCGGCCACCAAGAAGACGACTTTCCTCCCCGGATCCTGGGTAGGGTCTAAATACGTACACAAGTCATCCCCGAGTGGAGGGAGAGAACGTTCGAAGGGCACGTCCTGATCAAATCCCATAAATCGCGCCGCTATATCGATGTTGTACGTCTGCCTCACCAGTGTTCCCTGATAGAAGCCGAAGATGAAGCCGGAAACGCTGCTGCACATGAACACCTGCTGCCCGTAGTGGACGAAGCTATCAAGACCCCGAGACCCGGAGTGCAAAACGACTTCATCGCCTTCGGTTGCAATTTCGAATTGATAGATTCTATCGTCATAGACCTTACACCACGGACGGAAGCAGACATCGTCACCCCTGTCCAGAAAATCTATCAACCTTGCTGAATCTTTGGGATGCTTGTCGCTCCACCACATGATCCTGGCGTACTCCAAAGAATCCGAAGGAAGACCCCCTTGCGGAGCATAGTGCACGTAGTGCTCCCACAAGAAAGCCTGGAGAAAGGGGAGGTTGATGAACGATGAAACGCGACCCGTAGAAGAACCTGACATGTTCTCAGCCAGAGCACTTAGGTGTGCGTACTGAGACCCAAGGAACAGACTCCCAATTGGCAAAGGCATCCCTCGCGCCAGCCAAACCGCATAAGGAACAACGGAGGGCTTCAGAGTCCCAATGGGATCGTCCTCGAATATATCTCGTGACAACCAGAGCGTGAGGAATGCAGCTATGATCTCGGTATTGCTGAGAGCGTCGACTCTACCTCCAGATGAATACCAGTGACAAATCCACCTTGTATAATTCTCATCAGCAGAAGCGTTGAGTAAATGAAGCTCACTGATCTTTGTCTCTATTTCCTCGATCAAAGCGTCATGAAGAAATCCCGGTTGATCCTGCGGGAGACCACCGAGCACTGGAAGATGATACAGAGATGATACCGCCTCCAAAGAAATGGTAACCTCTCCGTAACCTGTAACAGCGGTGTTCGTAGACCTACACCAGCGAGAAGCAAATGCTACTACACCGTCGACATCGGCGTGCACTGTCAACTTCCCAGATGCCTTCAATGCATGTGCAACCCCGACGCCTTCCAAAATAGCATACACCTTCTTGTCGTCCAACATGGATTCTAACCAAGGGACCCACTGAGCTAAGGGAGCCCTCGGACCGCGGAAGTCAACAGAAGAAGCTGCATAATCACCTCGTTCCAAGGAGAACCTGATGATCTCACCAGGCGTGACGACTGGAGATGGAAACTTAGTCCTGCTATTATACTTTGGAGCAAAACGAGCCCCTGGATTGTCCCAGCTAATAAGCGGAGTAGTCCTCTTGCCAATATATTTGTACGCATCAAAGAACCTGTCCTCAGAACTAGGCACAGCAGTAGCAAGGAGCGCGGGAAGGACGCCACTGCCTCGTTTCCTCTACAACATACAAACAAATCCAAGTAAGTCATCAGTACTTGTATTTTCTAACTACATAAATGCCTAGGCGTAAATACTTAGCAACACACATGCACAAGAAATTTACGCATGCGCACGCCACCATAGGCATGGCATAGCCAACTTGGCATACGAGTAAATAATGAAGGCACACTAAAGCATGCATACATATATGAATGCATA
>JAJJMA010301282.1:0-11688 GCA_023529015.1 Papaver nudicaule | reverse complement strand
TTGTCATCATAAGTCAGCCAGAGTAGTTTAACTTCGATTTTCATTATTGAGCACATTGTTGCAACAAAACTTACCATGATTTATTTCCACAAAGGAGGAAGTGATTATTAGCACAATATCATGTTTACTGGATGAGAAGATTTCCTCCATATATCATACAAATATCAGCACTAAATGTTTGCTCGTGTATCAACTCAGCATACCTGATCCAGTGCTTTGAGTGCATGGTTTGACTTGGTCAAAACATCTTCCTTGCCTTCGCTCCACTCCGTTGCAAGCTACATTGTACACAGTAAATATAACAACGTTTAGACATCAATTGCCATCATCAACTAATTAAAACCCAGGCGCTAAGGCATTTAACCAAATACTAATACTACAATTCTTATGTCACCAAAAATATGGGGAAAGCCCAAAATAGCAAAGTTGCCTAAAATATCGATTACCATATGCACTGTGAAAGAGAGCTTTGTTTGCTTGATGTGGGCCAGTTGTGCTCCTCATGTGATAATCTGACTTCCTTCACGGTCTCAAATTCTATGACTTCAGGAAGGACTCTTTACATTCTGGAAGTTGAAGTATTGAGTTTCTAATCAACGGATTAAACGCCTTTGTCGAAACACTTCCTCTTTCGGAAATTTTCATAATCATCTCAACCTACATGCAATCAAAGAAATAATACAAAAGTAACTCTATTTTGGTGCCTTTCAAAAAAATAAAATAATACGGAGTAATTAATAAGAGGAGAAGACAAACAAATTTATAATACTGTACTGTAGGAAAATTTACTTGAAGTTATTGGCACAAAGTTTGTGAGAGCCCCAGCTGCCTCGACCTAATCACAAAAATTGACAGAATAAGGACAAACAAAACAAAACCTACAACCATAAACAAAAAAACCCCTGTAAAGAGAAGACATGAGTCATTGTGATGTAAATGTTTGTACTCTACCTTCTTCTTGTTCCTGACATCTATTATTTAGTACATCTATCTATGGTTGTGCATTTGAGGAGCAATTATCATTCTGCTGGAAAATACATTAGCAGTGGTGTTTAGACATGATATAGATGGCACTGCCAGACAATACATTAGTAGTGGTGTTTTTTCCTTTACAGATCATTTAGTTACCGCAACTACTGAAGATTAAGTGGAAGGAATAGCAAAAAAAAAACTATTTCAAGGCTCAATTCATTCAAGAATAATGCCGAATCAAGAATTAACTCACAGTGGCAGCTAAACCTTTAATTGCATTCTATGAGGTTAACACCATTCATGTCAGGGGTACTAAATTGGCTGTTGTAAATCAATGCCCACTGCTCATGTTGTGTTAGTTGAGGATGAAGTGACCAACATACATCTCATGAGGGGGAGATTTATTAAGATATTCTTGAAAAAGGTAATATAAATGACAAAGAAAAGTCGAACCTACCTAGATACAATAGTAAATGATCATGGGATTTATGTGCTAAATCATGAAAAATGCTATTACCATATATATCCAAGATCATATAACCGAAAATAAAGTTAATTTACCATTTAACCTTGAACTGAGAACTGACACCACCTGATTATCTCTGATCCCACCAGTGAGGACTGAATCCTAACCCACCATTAGCATACTCATAAGAAATCAAAACTTTACACTGCTTGCTGAGTTGTCCCTTCCACTCTCATTGAGAACAACCTATAAGATTCAATGAAAACAGAAAACCTGCAACCTTTTCCAACGCAAGACATTTTATGTTGCAAAATTCATGCATGCAAGTGGGCAGCGGTTATGTACCCTAGGTTTGAATCCTAAACACAACGTATGACCATTAGAACACTGTAAATATAGCAGCAAAATGGTTTCAGATTCAAACGATCTATTTATGCTACACCCTTGAGTCCGAACTGGTATTGTGTTTCAGATTCAATATATTGTGGTGTGCACTCATGGTTTCATATTCAAATGATCTATTTATTCTCATTGTTGTTGCATCAGATTCAACGTATAATCTCATAGGCCTAAACTCTCTTTCCCTTACTTGTGCAGCTCCATTCCCTAAACTGATGTCGTCTCAGATAGAATCAAATCTGTCGCTGCAGCACAACACATAACAGATAAAAATTAGAACGATACGCATAATAGCTAAATGAAGGAGAATTAGAATTTGGTATTTAGTTTTTGAAGAAAGAGGCAGAATTGATATTGTTTCTCTATCTGCAAAATCTTTGGAAATTCATTTGTAGTTGCACACAACAATAATAAGAATTGGTCTGTAAGCCTGTGGTGTTTTCTGTGCTTTAAGAAATAGTGCTAAAGCTATCCATAATAAGAGCTGAGAACCGCTGTAGGAAATCTTAGTCCATAACGAACAATGAGAATTAATACTTTCTCCACATCAAGCAACTTGTCCCAACACTCATGTAAATCCCAATCTAATGCATGCACTCGCAGCCGATTCTACTCATACATATCGGCATCACTTTGCCATATTACCGAGACCCGTGTTATAAGCATATCATTCATAAAGAGGGAACTGGGATCTACATAGTCATACACATACATCACCTTGGGTCAACGGGTGGATATGTACATGCATTGCTGATTCGATAGACTAATTAAGCATGATGACACTAATCCACTTAATAATTTATTTGCTGATACTCTTTATAGCATAGCTTCCAATCTTTAGTCATAATGATTAATGTATAACTATACAATCACTCCTTTCAAACTTAATACTTAATAACTGCATAAATTTCTTTTAGAAATATTTCTCATAAGGAGTAACCTAAACTACTACCATCCACAATTTAGATGTTCTGGTCTGGGTACCTCTCACTACATTAGCCATCATATCTACTAATTAAATGAAACAGTTCAATCTATGAGCAAAATGGGCAAAGCCAATATATATATATATACTTTGCCTTCAATGTAGCGCGTGTGATAAGTTTGTATGGGTTATTGGGTTTACCTGGTCCGAGAAAGCATCTTAACAGTTAACACCTGCGCGCAGCTGCTACTATGGATTTCTCAATCAAACTATTGATTTTATTTTTGGTCACGACAAGAAGTACTGCAAAAAAACATTAAATTCTGTAAAACATAAACCTTGTTCATGTTACCTGATCTCCTCTCTATATAAACCCAACTACGAATCAACATTAATCACTGCAAAAAACAAAACTAAAGAGTTAAATAGTTTCTACTTGAACAAAGAAAAATGTGGATTTATATATGTTAACAGAGAGAAGAATAGAGGAGGCAGTATAGTCAAAAGCTAATTTTGATTGGATGTATCGTAGAGATTCCAGTCTCTGCAGAAGCTACTAATCTGTAAATCAAACATACAAACAATTCTATCAAACCATAACCACAAAGGTCATTAACAACCTGAAGACCCACGGTTACTCCAAATCAAAATCAGAGTTCAAGAAACTGTGAAGAAATCAGAGTTTAATAATTAACATCAGTCACATAAAGATCTATGTATCTATTTCCACTTGCGGTTTAGCCATAAAAGGCAGAGGGTCATAGGCCATAAAATTATACGAAAATCTCGCATTTTGTATGTTGTTAAGCAACACTATCCAAACTCACATGCTTGTGCATTACTCTCCAACCTCTAGCATAGTTCTTATTAACTTGTTAGTTTATTGGTATACCCAACCCATGGTCAATGAACTCAAGGAAGCTTATGTAACAAATCAGCAGTTGATGTTCCACACAAAAGCATTATCAAATTCATACGAAAAAGATAAACCATACTGCGTAACCATCCTCTAAGTTGAATCGAAAGCTGTAAACTCGCATAAACCTTCATCTAGCTTAACATAATGGTTTAGCCTCCTTGGGGGTATGCGGTTTGAAGCATGTGGGAATCGGTCTGCCATGAGAACGGTCGAATCAAACTTCGATAGGTTAGTGAAACCAAGTGGTTATGCGAGCTCCATTTTGTAGTGAGTAGTTGGGCACTGGTTTTATTGTTATCAGCACTGAGAATGTCAATGGCTTCTTTCCTGTTTTTGCTAGCCACTGTAATATGACGTGGGGGTCTTCTGCACCAGCATTTTTTAAAATAACCCAAACTATAACTGGTTTCACGAATACAGACGTATTCAACATAGTTTTCAGCACGGCATGTTAGGACGGTAGCGTGACATCCTCCATAATGTTCTGGTGGTAGTGCAAGGTAGCTGTTACACCTCACGAAATGCAAAATGCTTTACAGAGTCATAGACCCAATTCCATGGCAATAATTAGGGACTAACTATGGCTGCCAAGAAGAAGAATATGTTGGAGACACCATAATTTGATAAACGAATGAGCGAATAACTACATATACATGAAAAATTAGCTATCAAATTGCTGACAGCCGCAATCTGTTTGCTGGTTTAACCATTCTGAGATTGTTAAACATTGTAGTGGCTTCGATGACATGGGTGTAACATAAGTACATAACCTTTTTAAACCATAAATCAACAGGTGACGTCCATTTCAGGCAACTAATTGAATGGAGCTTACCAAACTGTTAACACATTACCATAATAAATGCATGGCACATTTTGCAAACATCGTGAGAAGTGTGATCGTTTAATTATATGCCCTCAATGAAAATACAATAGTCGATATTGCATTTCAAGCATATGGATATCAGCATTGCTACATACACAATTGGACGTCGATATGTTGGTAACATTCGTACATTGTACTATGATAGATTCAATAGGAAATACTGACCTCTTTCATATTTTAGTAACCGTCCGTAGGTGAATGTTGGTAAACACTCTCGTTGTATTGGTGGATGAGACAGTGTTAATCATTAAGGCTTGAGTTTCTTTCAAAAACCAATATAAAATCATTAATTACCTCATGAATATGTGCATTTTGTCTTGATGTTGTAATGCATTCACTTAACCTTGCCACTACAAAATCAATTAAAAATTAATTAGAGCCAGTTTCAATTCATTCATTAAATGACACGATTATAAAAAAAAATCAAACTAAATTGTCAAATTGGAAATCCATGAACTAAAAAAAAAGAGTTTATAATTAAAGAGGCACCAACAACTAATCGAACAACTCGTGCAGTTGTTATTTCAGTTGAGGAACAGAAACTCCTTCCCCATTCCTTTCCTTATAAATAGCTTTAATCAATGTCCTACGTCATTTGATCAAAACACACACCTTTGCTTATGATTTCAACAAACACCTCTATAGCCATACCAACTCAGAGCACAATATACGAATCAATATCCAAGTACCTTGTCCACCACCATCAGCCAGCACTGTTTGTTGAACATTAGACAAACTATACGTACCCTCATGTGCAGCAGGATCTACCACTCAAAACAGTTAGATAAGACAAAGAACAGCTTTAACATCTCTAACAATCACACATACCATAAGCAATCAAAAAACTATACAATCAGCACTTTAATACCTTAAAAAAATACACACTACAACATCCATATTTACCTTAGCCTCTTCTAATCTTCTCTCTGTAGATCAAAGCCTCACTACAATCATTAATTTCAACTGCTTTCTGGCAAATAACCTTACCCAAATTCTCTTAGAATTCACACACAGGTACAACCGAACTTTTCCTCTCCCATTAGAACTTCACAGCATCTTGATTCCTCTCCATCTCAATGAGACTTTCTATCGAACAGTTTGTCAACGCCTATACACTCACCTATCTCATTCAAAAAACAAACGACAAAGCATCACTTTTCAACTTATTTTTCGGGTGAAACCCAAAACTCCATGGATTCACATTAGAACATCACTTTCTTCTCTATTCACTAAAATTTCGAGTTTGAACAAACCCAATTTTTCTAACCCTTTGAAAACTATGAAAAAAATCATTATCTCTACCATTCAATACCCAAATGCATCAGCATTAACTCCTATTCATACCTGCTCTGACTCTTGAAAAACCTCCCTGAAAACCTTTACCATTCGCACCATGAATTCCTCTGCCTTCTTGAATTCGAAAATAGCTTCCTTTGTTGCTAATCGCAAAAAATTCACAATTTTTTTTTGGGTTCTTTGCTGAAATCCAATTGATATAAAAGAATCAGTAATAAATACCATATGAAGCAAATACAGAGAGAACGTTGATCTTCAAGGGGTAAGGTGCGAATTTAATTACCTCATTTAGTTTGTGTACCTAATTACAAATCAATCGAAAAAAACAACCAATGTTACCTGAGGACCGGCCCGGGTACCTCACACTTCCCAACTGTATTGGTATCTCTGTTAATGCATCACCCACCTTGCCCTGAGCATGTTGTGGCTACTGAAGAACAACTTGAGATTGTATAATCTACCATAGTCAGTATGAAGTTATGTGTAACCACTCACACTTGTTTCACTTTCACAAAGCAGATAACAAAACATCATCATACCAACATGCACTCTAAACTCCAGTCTATGCGGATGACCAATGGAGAATTGAATCACCCCTTACAAATAATTGATTCACCAAATTACGATAACATCCTCAACTGGATCAAGACCGACAAAGTTTAGAATTAAAATGTGACAATTGTAAAATGTACATGAAGCTCAAGATCTGAATCCCCATTGCTAGCTAAGTTTGAAAATTTCTCCAACACCCTAAAGCACTTGCTAACTATAAAGAAACTGGAAGATTTTGTTCTCTATACCAAAAAGAACGACTGCTAGTTAAAAAGGCGTGATTATTAACCTTCACTTGTAGCAGAAGCTAGCTGCGCGAGACTATAACTGGAATAATATTAGTTTCCTAGCTTGAATTGGGTAGCATTAATACATCTAACATGATATGTTTTCAATCCAACAAACCTTACATGTACTAATGCTAACCAAGTTCAGCTAGGAGTAGCATTTTCTCTCGGTAGCATGGAGACTTGAGCATAAATGAATGCAAAAGTGATTGGTCAACATAAACAAATATCTAATAAAATGGATTTTCACTTTTAATCTTATATATACTGTTCAGATTGGAAACACCCACCAGCACAATGCTAAGTCATAGTTCATACATTATGAAGCACAATTCGCAAATAAATGTACTCACGCACCTCAAACACAGTAATCATAAGAGAAGCTTAGAGTCGGAAATACCTCACCGGTTTGAGCTAATGGGACAATTCTAACAAACTCTAAAACCAAGCAAGTGGAATCAATCATTCGCTAACAACTTTTCCTGTGCAGAAAACTATTATTCATTTATTTAACCTTATTAGAGGTGCGTCTGTGATAATCATTTGATTATGAGTGGAAAATTAGACCACGAAAGACCCAAACATCTCCATCTGACACACATGCATTCAGAACTATGCTATCTTTCATAGTCATCGTGAAACAAAACTGCATCTATACCTATTAGGTTGGGAAACATATATATTAAGAATTCATAAAATGTGAATGAAAGTACTTTAAGAAGCTTACCTTAATCACATTTCCCAGTGGGCTTACAGTCATGAATGTGGAGCTCATTGATGCTCTATTGAACAGTAGTGCAACCTCCATCTGTGATGTGCACCTTAACATGACAACTACCAATGGTCCTGAAACTGTTCATAATAAGCTCATGTTTGAAAGTAATGAGCAAGTCATGCTATAAACACAACCCAAAAGTTGTGTCTCCCTAATGGTAGCATGACACAGGTTGTTGATCCTGAGATTGAACGACGTGGTCGTTAGCCTCCAATATGCTCAGTTGCATCCTCCAAGTTTGTAACGTGTACCTAGTATGGTGCAAAGGATAATCACAATAATGAAGTTCGTCAGAAAGATGTTGATTCATAACTGTTTTAACAAAACAAAACAAACAATTGCATAACGGATCAATAATAGATTTTAACCATAAGACACTAAAAAAAGAGTACAACTAAAACCCTAGCATACTCAACCGACCGTGAAGAATAAGATTATCTTTGAATAAATTACCGTGCCAAAAGGTTTATTTATGCTAGCATGAAAAGCCAAAGTAGATAATCCTTCGATAAACACGAAGCCCACTCTTTGTAGCCTACGCTAGCACCAGAACACATTGAGAAGGGCATCAAATGACAAAGAAATGTCAAATGGATTATGATAAAATAAAAACGGAGATGAGAATCACACATTTTCTATGAACAGTGTATGTAACAATCTTGTTTAGCAAAACGATAACCTAAAAAGAATTATACAACATCTGCTTCTCTTATCCAAGTCTAGTAAAATGATTCCACTTTGAATGAACCCATTAAACTCTTCAATACCTTCAGTAAAAAGAAATTAAAAATTAATGATAAGGTTGGGGTTTACCAACAGATGGTAGCATATTTTTTATTTATCAAGAGCAAAGAAAAACTTACCTGCAAATCAAAACAAAAGGGTTAGCGTTCATTTATTTAGTGAAATCGAGACATAGAAAAAAAAAGGGTTATCTATTTCAGCAGAAATCAATCCTGCAATAAACCAAACAAAAATAATTTGAAGAATCAGCAACAAATAAGCATCCAATAGGTTAGCAGGAGTAAGTGGTAAAGAAGAGCCGCTAAACGCACGGACCGAATACCTGCAAGAGTAGTCCTCACTTGCTCCACCAACATTGATTCCATACCTATCACATATAAGCTACTCTGGGACCACACCACAAATGACAGAGCATACCTATTCACACCAACATTTCTAAAATCAATTCTCACAGAATAAAAGAAACATACATCAAAAACAATGGAAACAAATTTGGTGATGGGAGTGGCAGAACACAGTATGAACGGGAAAAAAGGTTCACAAAGTATAAAAGTACATTAAAGATGAACTGAAGAGAAAGAAGCGATTTTTAGTACCAAGAAATCTCGCAAGGATGGACCAAGAATATAACTAAGACGAACGTAAAAAATGATATACATGCTACTCATAAACTATATGGCCACACTGCGCTAATTTGTGAAACAACATAACACAGGTAACCATCGATTTGCTTTGGTCGAAGAATTAGCAAATGAGCATGTTATATGTTCCAATTAGGAGGATAGTCTCTGTATCAGCCTAACAATATCTACGCTGACATCGTCGATCTTCTATTTGATAAAGCAAAATCTGCTGAGCACCTATAAGTCCACTGATGTTTGAATCATCTTAAAAGAGATTTATAAAGCCGAAAGGATGGGAGCATAAAATTAGGAGTGGTGTGAGATTCCTCCATCTTACCTCTTCCCTCTTGAAAATGTCGTTCAAAATTACTAACAGCAGCCAGAGTAGGTGTACTAAAAAAACCCTGCAATAACTTATAATAACAATAGAGTAGTAACCTTACCTGACTGGAATTCGAAGTCTTTCTTTATTTCATTGGAACAATTACGCTCTTCTATATATCCAGGAGATTACATGTCTTTCTGGAATTTTTATTTCATTTGAACAGCTGCGCTCTTCTATCTTCTCTGAGAGATTACATGTCTCTTCTAGCAACAGCTTGGTTAACAATTTAAGCAAAATCTTAGACTCTTGCCTGAGCCTTTTATAAAGTTATAACCACCACCTCTGACAAATGAAACTAAGACAAAAATTACAGGCCTATTGATGCAGCAGGAGGAAGTACATAAAACTTCTAAGAAACCTAACGACCTGAAAAAAAAAACGCCGAGAGTCTATGGAATGTGAATCACATCGCATCGTCATATTCCAGACCTTGAAATGTTTTCAAGAAGACCTCAGAGTAAATTGAAGTCCTCAACACATGGGATCTTCTTTGGAGTTGCAGAAGATGGGAAAACCCATCTAAATTTAGACAAAAAGAAGAGTGGTAATCACCAATTCTTGAAATTTTTGGTCCTACCAACATAAACATGAGGTTTGACTACAAATTAGACTGACTAAAATAAATAGATCCAAGCAGCAAGTTTCAGAGCACATGTACCGTGAGAGTTTAGGCGCCACTAACATCAACCACCACCAAGACTGACTATTAAGCATCAGCCTGAACTTTTGTAGTCTTCCGGAAAGTTCCAAAAAAAAACAACTTAGGATTTTGGGCAAGAGAAATTAATAATGGTAGAGATGACATGGAATACCTAACTAAAAATCCAGCAGAAGAATAATGCGGGGCTAACCTGCGAAATTTTACTCTCTTTTCTGGAATGTCAAAAGTAGAAGATAGGATGGAGTACAGAAACGATGTTGGATTCACTGTTCCTCCTCTCACCGACAAAACATCAAAACCAAAGACATGCGAGTCTTTCAATTTTAGAAGAGTAAAAATTAAATTTGTTTTGCGTTTTACATACTGAAAAATATTACTGAGAAAATCTTAGAGATAGAAATGATGTTTGTTCCCCTTGAGTTACCGAGAAGCAAGTTCAACCAAATTAAGACCAATTTATTTGAAGGGGTAATTAATGCTCCAATGTAACTATATCTGCAACTTCTTCACTTCCCACTCTAATGAAAGAAAGAGAGAAATTTGTAGTATGACATCTGAAGTGTAAGCAACCACACATCTTACAATTGAACCATTGAATGACAAAACCAACTTATAGACGGTGCGTTTATGTAAAAAAATAATAATAATAAAATAGAAAAAAAATCATTTACATGGTGTTTTAGTTGTTCACGGCACCACAACAATAACCTACCATTTTCAAATCATTACTATGTTACTATAGTTTCCTGAAATAGCTAATGCTTGTCTTACTGGAAGAGAAGATTCCCTCCATCTACTATACAAATATCAGCACTAAATGTTTGCTCGTGTATCAACTCAGCATACCTGAGCCAGTGCTTTGAGTACATGGTTTGGCGTGGTCAAAACAGCTACCTTGTCTTGGCTCCACTCCATTGCAAGCTGCATTGTACACAGAAAATATAGCAACGTTTAGACATCAATTGCCATCATCAACTAATTAAAACCCAGGAGCTAAAGCATTTAACCGAATACTAATACTACAATTCTTATGTCACCAAAAATATGAGGAAAACCTAAAAGAGAATAAACTAATTAATCCAGTACAATTCGTGAGCTTCTGAGCCAGTGCTTCTGTCAATATATTTCTCCAGTTCAAATTTAGTTAATCATGCTACTTAACAATTTGTCTTTCCGAACAGAGAATAAACTGTTATCTAGATTGGTTGATGTCCGAAGAGAAAAATTTATCAAAGACGCAACTGACTATGTTGATTTGGGAGACAATCCTCGTGGCTTCTGAAACAACTGTAGATACCACAGAATGGGCCATGTATGAATTTGCTAAAAATCTAAGATATCAGGTAAGTTTGTCGATATGCATTAAGGTGTATATGAGCTGTATTCATGCTAGTTTGAACCTGATGGCCTTGATCGTTATCCTGTCCTAATCCATCAGGATCACCTTTACGATGAAATTCATAAGGTATGGAGTCAGTGGGCCATCAAGTAATTGCGCTACGCATTGAACCTTTCCCTTCAACACAGATTCAACATCCTATTTGCGAGCCTCCTGGACAATATCTCTTGCCCTAAACCTTTCAATCTGCTGCTCCAGATCATACTTATCTTCCAACTCATGGTTTATTGGATAAACGCTCTGCACATAAATGGTCCTGGAAGCTCTCCAGCTCGAACACGAATTGGCGATTGTCTAGGGACATCAGAGGATGAACCTTATCCGACAGAAGTTCCTGGTATATTAAATTAACATGCACTAGTACAAAAATGGGCTTAGGTGACAGTTTAAAACTGTCACCAA
>JAJJMA010301258.1:6746-19564 GCA_023529015.1 Papaver nudicaule | reverse complement strand
ATAGAGGATGACTATACCACAACAAGCATTCACCGAAGTGAAAAGAGTTTACGTTACCTTCCCTAAGGACCTTCACGTATGCTTGATGCTTGCGGTATTTGTCCGTAGACACCTCTATTTATAACACTCAATAAGATAGGTTGCTTTGGAATTAAGCAATCAATTACTTGTCCCACAAGTTAAGGAAACCCTAAACTTGCCAACCAAGTAATAGAGATTAATCTCAATTGGAATCCTTTTTAGAATTATCTGCCAAGTGTAGGGCTGCACAACGGGTAGGGTGGGTAGGGTATGGGCTTTTTCGCCACCCTACCCGCTGAATATCAGATAATCAAAATGTCACCCGCCACCCTACCCTACCCGTGAAATGGTAGTATCCTACCCGACCCATCTTTGACCAGGTTGGGTAGGGTGGGTGACGGTTATAACCGTTTCTTTTTTCTTTTTTCTTTCTCTGAATCAGTTTTTTGAATTTAATCACTAAATACAGACAAGAATTACACTCAACTAAGCATTACAAACTCCCACATCAAGAATTCACATCTGGGATGCAATTTGTATAAAAAACAACTGACTTTCGTGATTCCAGCAGGAAATTTCTATTCATCAACAGAGTAACCTAAAGTGACCACACCTAAACAGGTCCATATAAGTATCGGAAGCTCCACAGTAAATGCGAATGTTATTGAAGCCATCCTTCTCATTTCTTCTTCTTCTTCAATCGTCATCGGAATAAGCACTTAGATTGCCAAATATCTCTGCAACAAGTGAAAGAACCAATTAGAAGAAGGCACAACAACAACAAAACCACAAAAATAAACAAGAGAGGGCATTGTTAAAAAGTATGATAAGAAGACTACTGCCTACTGCCTCAGAAGGCAGACAATACTGGGCATTCTGGTATGCAGTCTGCACCCATAGTGAAATACTGGGCAGACATTAGCAATCCCCAGCAGCAGAATATTCAGTTGATACATCAATGAAAATAAAATGAATACAAGGGATTAAGCTGACTTTGGAATACATGAAATGTTATGTCTTCTGTTTTGGACCTTTTGCAAATTTCATGTAAATCATACCAGAGAAAGCTCATTTGGAAGACATCCATGAAAAGAAAAGGGAACAAACAATATTGATCCAGTATTAAATGGGTTTGAAATAGCAAATATTGTAGCATCGACATACATCAGAACACAATATAAGCATCAATTCAAAACAAAATTAATGCGGATAAGGTAAGTTCTGTAAAAACCCAAGATAGCAGGCTCTAGAGGTGTCGAGTCTAGACACCTCTCAGCGGCAGCAACAGTTACCTACAAATGTATCACACCATAACAATGAAGAAACAAAATACAATACACAAGATGGTTTATTTTTCTACACCAGGTCCATCCACCTTTAGATGAGAAACAAAAAGATAGAAAAAACGAAAATATGACAAAAAGTTCAAAATGAAAAGTCTGCCGTGTCGGAGAGTTAGAATGGCACAAGGATAAAGAATGTTAACCAAGTCTGTCATGTGGGTAGTAAGATGGTTTATTTCTCTACACTTCATCATTAACATCATACCATTTTAACTAAGTCTGAATAAGTAGGCAACAAATGTCTAATAAAAAACTCGGACTCAACTCTCAAGTACACACCTACAATAGTTTATTGACCACTGAGGCCATAAATTACTTCGAAATCGACCTCCGACATCTATTTCAAGTTAATCTGACCAATTCACAAACAAGTAGCGAATGAAAGAAGACTGTTCAAACCATAACACATTGCCATGCAAATTTTCTAGTCTTTCTAGGCATCCATGCATGTAGACAAACTAAAGCATATAAGCATCATGCAAATAAACATAAATATCTGAATAAATCAACGTTTGTGTCTATTTGCAATCCATATAGTGCTTTAAATTAGACATTTTCCAGAAACTCTCTGTTTGATTAGATCTCTCAATAATGTATGAGTCTATGGCCATAGGAGCGCAAACCTTATGACAATCAAGACTATAATCACGAGTCTGATGACCTTAATGTTGACTACAACCTCCCTCCCTAGAATACACGGGCATTTCAACGAACATGGTACTCCAATATCAAACAAGCAGTACAAGCAATCCCACAGAAATTTTTAGATATAAAACAAACCCAGACATAGAAATGACCCTAACTAACATTCAATCCCACTTAAAAATTGAAATTACACAAAACTGGTAGAAAAATTCAAAGCAATGATTGAGTAATACCCTAAAGTGTTACAGGAATGTTATCACCTTGTAATAGCTTCCTCAAGTTGTCCAGGATAGGTTGTTGGTATTTTTGATCCAGGATGCACCTGCATGCAAAAAAATTGAGATGAAGCAGTAATCTTATAGCCAATTTCACTTGGGCAATTTTACAAACACCATGTCATCCTACTCCAGAAAAACCCAATACAGAAAAATCAAGAACCGAATTAAGAAAAATCAAAATCTAATTTCGTACCCAAGTCAGATAAACCTAAGATTTTATAACTGAATTAATCAAATCAAACCATAGATTCCTATAACCGATTTAAGAAGAATGAGATTAGGATATAGAAGCATGTACCTCTTCAATGGAATCAAATCGTATGATTATGAGGGTTAAGTTGTTCCTGAGTAATTCACGATGAACAAGATTATGTGTAAGGAGAGAAAATTAAGGTTATGGTGAACGGAAGAGAGTTGTGGAAGTGGAAATTCATGTAATGGAGAAGAAATTGTAATGGATAAATAATTCCCGAGCTAAAATCACTGAGTTTATCTGGTTTATTTTTTGTTAGATGGGTGAACAGATAGGGTAGGATATTTTTGTATCCACCCGTTATCCTATCCACGAAACGGCGGGTAACATAAAACTCACCCGTCACCCTACCCATTAAACTGTAGGTAGGATATGGGTCGGGTAAAATTAGAGCGGGTAGGGTAGAAATGGCAGATAGGGTCGGGTATGTCACCCATTTGTGCAGCCCTAGCCAAGTGTTTTGTTGGCTCAAAAACACTTCAAGATAGAAATCCAACAGACCAGAGATAATCTTATCTTATTGACTCATTGAGGATCGTTAGATGGAACACAAAATGTATTTATGTTTTACACAAGTCCATCTAAGAGATAAAGGAGTTTGGAATTTGACTCAGAGTGAAATTCTAAAAGAATATACACTAAATTCGACAACCAGTGAGATATCCACGTCAGGTTCACGTACTGGTACGTGAACAAAATAGACATCTCGAACTCAGGAGAATTCCCAAGTGTCTGGTACGCAGACCGGTTCGGGAACCGTCTATCAGTCAAATTTGGTCAAATACGGATTCCGCTGGAAGTACTGGGCTGAGCCAGAACTTAGACGTGAGAACGTCCTCAGCTGTGATCCATGGACTCTTTGCTCAAGAGTACTCCTTTAGATTCATCCATATCCAACTAACAGTTTGCAAGCAAACCATTGCAATGGACATATGGCGTCGAATCCATCTCATACATTCTTGATTCACAGTATTCGTGGGATCAAATACTGGTCATGACACAAGGCCATGTTACACAAGAACACGATCTCAATCGCTATTATCACTACTAAAGTAGTCGACTATATTTCGAAAGAATAGAGAAAGTAGAAATAGAAGAATATCCATAAAGTCATAACTCCTACTAACCTTTTGTCGATGAAGAATAATTGATGTCTTCTTTGTCTTCACAGTCTTCGTCTTCAAGGTCTCTACCACTTTGTCTATATCCCATTTCCGAAATCTAAACTCTAGTAGCTAAATCAAGAATTGAGTTTTGACACCTAAAACTGACAACTAGCTTGACATACCAACGCTAGTGGGTTTGACCGGACAATGCCCTAACAGATTGTTTTGATCAAAATGTAATAAACGAAGTCTTGCGAAACTACTTCATAAATCTGTTTTCTGACAATGGGAGTGTCATGTCAACAATGAATGCTTTTACTTTTCCAGAAATTTCAATTGAAGAGAGGGGGATGACTAGGGACTTTACAGAAGAAGAAGTTTGGAATGTAATAAAGCATTTAGGCAACTGCAAATCACCCGGTCCGGATGGTTTCACTGCTGAATTTTACAAGAAGTGTTGGAATATTATCAAAATGGATTTTATGAACGTGTTACTTGATTTTCATACATATGGCTCTATTGATTGGAGGATCAACACTTCTTTTATCACTCTTATTCCTAAGAAGGAAGATACTTGCATTCCAAAGGACTTTAAACCCTTGAGTTTGATTGGTAGTGCATATAAAATTCTTTCGAAGTTACTAGCAGAAAGATTGAAGACAGTTATGTCAGACCTCATCTCAGAATATCAAGGCGCTTTCATTGATGAAAAGCAAATTCTTGATGTGGTTCTTATATCGAATGAATGTGTGGATAATAGGCTTAAGGACAAGAAACCAGGTATTTTGTGAAACATCGACATGGAGAAAGCTTTCGACAATTTCCTTTGGCAATCTCTTTTCTGCATTCTTGGCATACACGGTTTTGGAGATAAATGGATATCATGTATGGGATGGTGTGTCACTTCTCCTCATGTTTATGTTTCGGTAAATGGAGTTTCTGTCGAGAAATTTAAACCTTCAAAAGGTTTAAGACAATGAGATTCGCTCTTCCCATATTTATTTCTGTTGGTATTTGAGATTCTATCTAAAATTATGAATGGCGCAGTCGAAAGAGGGCAGATTGTTAGAGCATGGCTCGGTCAACCTCACTAAGTGTTGGTATGTCAAGCTTAGTTGTCAAATTTAGTGATCAAAACTCGACCGCTAAACAACACACATTAGGTAAGGTTATCATTAAGTTAGCTTTAGGTTGTGGAAGATTTTGGTAGGGTTTAAAATCACTATTTAAAGAATTGAAGAAGACTGAAGATCAAACGAAGACATCCGACTTAACATTCAAGAGGTTAGTGAATTTAAATAACGTGATAACATTATCTTTTACACTAGTGCTACAAAGATAAAACATAACTTAATGCTTGAGCTTTACGTTATGACTTGATCACTTGTGATCAGTGTGTCTTAAGATATAACTCCACTTTATCGCTTGTGATATTGTTGTTGTAGTTATGACGTTCCATATTGCTTAGAGATTTCTTTTCTTCTCCGTCTGTAAGTGATATAAGGTTTTTCCTAATACCTGCGAGTTGGATATAACAGTTGTGATGTTGTCTCGGTAGTATTACGAGATTTAATCCATCAAAGTATTGTGTCTCGACTTACCTTGTCTGACTCTGTCGGATTGATTGGTACGTACTTGTATGTGCTAAATGTAGTCGAGATCGTGACTCACACTTATGTTGTGTAGACTCGATATACTGTTGTTCTGAGTTCGAATACTACGTCATGGTTTGGCTCTGATTACTGAAGTTCTAAATCATGTATTTGATTCTCTACATATGAACATCTAGAATGCCATATCATACTTTTAGATTTCGAAACCATATTCCTGTTATCTCATCTTATGGACTTTCAAAGTTCGTAACCTCAATGTAGGTTTTGGTAAAACTTAACTTTGATTTCGAAACCATAATCTGGTTTGTGTATCCATAAGTTATTCGGTATGAAACTTAAATGTTGTGACCAATGAGATAACTTGAGTTCGAAATGATGTTTGCTGGCTAACAGTGACTTGAGAATCGAGACCAATGTGTCTTGACCATGTGAGTTCTAAAAGGTCGAAAAGACCCTTGGGTTCCTAAAGGTTTATGTGAACCGGGAAATAAACCTGTGCGTCAAGGACAAAAAGGTGTGATGTTGAAAAGTTTCTTGACCACATGGATTCTCAATTTCGACACCAAACATTTGTGACGAGATTAATATGTTTTTCTTGTTTCGAAACCTTAACCAAGGTTTTGTTAAAACAAAATCTAAAGTTCGAAACCTTACTTTGGTTTCGCTATATGGAATCTTGATTTGGGAACTTAAATTTGGTTCTAGTCATATATGAACTTTAGGATCCGAAACCTTAATTTGGTTTCTGCCAAACAATACGTAGATTTCGAAACCTTAATATGGTTGACTCAGAATGCGTATTTTCGAAGTTCAAACTCTACCATTTTGATTTGTGCTTCAACGAATTAATGAGTTTGATATTCTCAGTTTGAAGTTTGAATTAATGAGTTTGATATCTTCAATGTACAACTAAGTTGGTTTGAGTCATACTCAGAAATATGGTTCGTCGCTCTAGTTAGTAGACGCATGATTTCTGATCAATACTATACGTGATTAGATCTTCGTATGGATATACTACTTGATCAAATATTCATTTGATTTCTCATTCGATGTTTTGATTTGAATTCTTGGATATCATTAACGTGATCATTTATATTGGAATCGAGAATTCAGGAGATTCAACATTTTGCTATTGCTCGGAGAATCATACACCGTACTTTCATTAGTATATCTTTTTGTATGATTCAGAATGTCCTTTGAACCTACGTTTTCAATTAAGCTTAACACACAAGGCTTGTACACGTCTATGATGATACGTTTATGCAGAACGTTGAACCACGTTGGACCAGATCCCACTTCCACCTAGGATCGTTCTGTCCCATCCAGCAAAGCCTAGGAAGTGATGTTGACATTATCAAAGTTGATGACGACATTTGGAAGTAATAATACCTTAAGGAGATTTTCGAAACAATAGGACACGTTTTCGAAATGAGCTCTTTCCCAGAGAGCAAATTCGGTAAGCACTATATTTCGAATTAATGAAATATCCAAATATACCTTTTGAGTATTACTTGCTTTGAATGCTTTTGGCCAATCATTTATTGAAATATATTTTTCTTTAATGTAAAATGCCATAATATGGATCTCATTAAATGATATGAGTCTATGTGAGGTATTTCAGAACTAATTGTGAAAATGTGCTTTAATGAATTTCCGAAATTAACTTAGCCTCATTTCAAAGCTAAAGCCTTAGTCAAAATAAATAGGAATGGTTTCTCTCCTAAAAGCTTTGTCCCTCTACCAAGCTCTTCTTCGGAATTGTAAGCATGTGTTTATTCACTTTTCCTTTCAGTTACCTTTAAGCTTTTGCTTTCGGTCTGGATTTGATACGTTTGATCTCTGTACTCTTGGTGACTAGAGTTATTAAGGAGGAATTCAAAATAACAATAGACGAAAATAGGGAACATGAGAACAAATTCGATGAAAAGTATCTTCTATAGATTATGAACAAAAAAACTATTACAATTCTCCATTTCACGCTCACAATCTCTCTAAACAATTTAAACCCTAAATTGTTTCTCTAAACTTGCTTTTGCAATACCTTTAGTAATTACCTCATAAGTTTGCTCTCTCTAGGTATATCAACCTTGAACTAGATATCTCCCTGAAATATCTGAGTGACTAGAGATCTCTCTCGAGAAATCTGAGTGTCTTAGCTATGAACTAGACACTTCTATATATATCGGTTTGGTTTCCAAACCTCTTGGGAATATATTTCCTTATCTAGGAATATTTTCTTGTCTAGGATTATTTCCTTATTTAATTAGGAATACTACCTTGTCTAGGAATTCTTTCTTTAAAAGAATCCTTCTCTATTTAGAATTCATTTCCTAAATAGAGTTCTACCCTCAATTAACTTGGGGTTAACTAAGTTCGTAAAGCGAGAAGGATACACCTGTATCATAGGCCCCCTCTTTAAGAACTTGAACTCCTGTGAAAGTTAGAACTGGAGATTAGAGAACTTGTGAGTTCTTTTCTCCCTCTTGAACCATCTCTCTTTATCTGGAACTTGACCTTGATATCCAACTAGGAAAGTCTTCTTCTCTCCTTGACGTGTCTTGGTCACTATTCGCTCCTTGATGCAATCTTTGTTGAGTGATTCTTCTTGAACAAACCACAAGTGTTCAATACGCGGCTCGAACAATACGTGTCTTGGTAGTAACCTAGTACTTTCCCAGGTAAGGTGGTAAATCAAGACGAAAGACATCGACACCAATCTGACTGAGTATACAAAACCGTTCATATCTCAATGGCTTCAACTTCATACGTTCCTTCTTCAATCGTTCCTCACCTAACTTAGACCATTCCATGATCCGCTGGTTCTTGTTACGTAATCCTTGCTTTTCGAGTAACTCACCAATTTGTATGTAGAGAGATATAGTGAAGACCATAAGCCACAAAATCTTCTCTAAAAGGAGCTAACCAGCTTCTGATACCAACTTGATATGTTTGATATTTGTACTCTTGGTGACTAGAGTTATTAAGGCGGAATTCAAAATAACAATAGACGAAAATAGGGAACACGAGAACAAATTCGAAGAAAAGTGTCTTTTATAGATTACGAACAAGAAAACTATTACAATTCTCTCTTTCACGCTCACAATCTCTCTAAACAATTTAACCCTAAATTTTTTCCTCTAAACTTGCTTTTGCAATACCTCTAGTAATTACCTCACAAGTTTGCTCTCTCTAGGTGTATAAACCTTGAACTAAATATCTCCCTGAAATATCTGAGTGACTAGAGATCTCTCTCGAGAAATCTGAGTGTCTTAGATATGAACTAGACACCTCTACTTATAGTGGTTCGGTTTCCAAACCTCTTGGGAATATATTTCCTTATCTAGGAATATTTTCTTGCCTAGGATTATTTCCTTATTTAGGAATACTACATTGTCTAGGAATTCTTCCTTTAAAAGAATCCTTCTCTAAGTGAAATTCCTTTCCTAAATATAGTTCTACCCTCAATTAACTTGAGGTTAACTAAGTTCCTAAAGCGAGAAGGATACACTTGTATCGGGATTATTGCAAGTCTTCTCTCGGGGATCGAGAAGCCTAGAAGTACCTCTTACGGGAAACTAGTTTATGTTTGCTAGTCTTCTTTTTATTGTACTTGTGTTCAGTTCTATCACGTCTATCAAACCTTGCGATGTTGTTTATTCTATGGTCCTTCTCTTCTGCTATAAGGCCACTCAAGATCGTTGTAATTAGAACATACTCTTTATCTATTAACCTGGATTTGTCAGCAAGCCGCTTTGGTTTGTGTGCCTAAACTATAGATACTAAGTGGAATCAAGATTGTTGTTATTGGATTTATTATTCCAGGTACACTGTTTTTCACGGTCATACATATTGTACTGCATCCAGCTATTTGCTTGATTCCAACTGGGATGACAAGGTTGCTCTTTCGGGAGTTTTGGTTTTGAAACCTTGATCGATATCTCGAGGGGTTTATTACCAAGTAAACTTAAATATCCTCGCTCTTGGTGTAAAACGACTTCGGTGAAATATTTGTAAGTTTCCAAGGATATCATCTAGCGATATGACCTGCCGCTATTTGGTTGTTGTCCATAAGGTTGTATTCGTCCGATTGGAGGTCGGGTAGCGATAGTCTTCACGACGGGCTGTGGAGCAACTCCTGCGTAATACAATAAAGGACGTATGTTTGCGTAGGGTAGTGCATGTGCGTGACCACCTTGTTGTGGTTGGAGGCGTAGGAATACTGAGGGGAAATCTTTGTGACTAATAGTCGTATTAGGGTCATATTGTCTGCACCAGCTAGTCCGAAGTCTGATAGTAGGTGTGTTGGCGGCTTAATTCTTAAGAGTATTCATACTTGACTAGGTCCCGGGGTTTTTCTACGAGTTTGTAGTTTTCTCGTTAACAAAATTCTTGTGTGTACTTTACTTTATTTCCACATTTTATTTGACTTGTCATTCATAATTAAAGTATCGTACTTGGTTGTTGACATAGCCTTTCAGAATCTTGTATTGACTCCCTTGTGTGAATCAATCAGTGACGAAAGAGATCTTGTTCTTGAGTTTTTTATTACAGGAACCATTCAAGGTTTGACTTATAGGTGGACTAAAATAAAAGATTGGTGGTGTACTCGGTACCCTCGTCTTTTCACAGATTCATGGGTTTAAGGTTGCAGAAGAAGGCACAATGATCTCTCATTTGCAGTTCGCGGATGATACAAAAGTGGAGGAGGTGCAAAGGCTGTTCATTATTCTTTCTCTTTTTGAGGCTTTAATTGGCATGAAGCTGAATCTATAGAAGAACACTATGGTGAGTATTGAGGTGGATGAAGTTATTGATATTATGGCTAGAGAATTAGGATGCAAAACTGAAACTCTGCCTATAAAATATCTTGGTTTGCCAATTGGTGCAGACTCAAGGTGTACCTCAGTCTGGGATCCTGTTTTAGAGAGAATGCAGATGAAACTTGCATCTTCTCAACAAAGTTGGTAGATTAGTGTTTATTAAGCATTGTCTATTTTGCCTTCCAGTATATTGTCTCTCTTTATTCCATTTGCCAGTTAAAATAGAGAAGAAAATAATCAATTTAATGCGAAACTTTCTTTGGGGCGTTGTGGATGGGAATAGAAAGATGTCATGGGTGTATTGATCAAAAATTTGCATGCCAAAGAAGTTTGGAGGGCTAGGAGTAAGAAGCCTGAGAATAACTAACAAATCACTGTTAACAAAATGGTTATGGCGGTATTCGAAGTGCAAAACAGCACTTTGGAGGCGGATTATTTAGCAAAAATTCAAAGCAAAAGAAGATTTGCTAATCTCAATTGACGACAGTTCTCCTCAGTGTAAGAGCTTGTGGATAAATGTGTTGCGAGTTATTCCAGCACTGCAGCAACATTCAGACTTTGTAATAAGAAATGGAGTTGCCGTCAATTTTTGGCACGACAAATGGGTAGGTACTATGTGTGAAGGATTTGTTTCCAGTCGTTTGTAAGGCCTGCAGACAGAAATATATCACAGTGGCAGACATGGTAATTAATGGAAGATGGACTTGCACCTTCAAAAGAAGACTCAACGCCAATGAACAGTTAGAATGGGATTTGTTGCGTAAAGATGTTCATGTTCCAGACTTCCAGGTAGGTGATGACAGTGTAGTGATCATGGAGATGCTATGAACTGATGGCGGGAAACTTTGAAGAGTGCGGTTTTGTTAAGTTCTTGTGGAAGAAGGACATTCCTCCAAAGGTGAGTTTTCTGACATGGGCTATCTTTCAGAATTCACTCCCAACAAGAAGTATGCTAAGGCATAGAGGACTGAATCTTCCCACTGACTTGTGTGTTCTCTGCAACAGTCATGAAGAAACTGATTCTCACTTAATGCTTCATTACACCTACACCCATGAAGTCTGGATGTACTTCATTAAAGCATTCATAATTACATGGGTAACTCCTGTTGCAATTCAACATTATATTGAGCAATGGGACAACAGAATATTAAGAGGAAGAAGTGGAGAAGTTGGAATTGTAGTGCAGTAAGCCATTCTATGGAATCTGTAGAGAGAAAGAAACAATCGCGTTCATGGAGCAAGACCAAAACAGGCAGCAGAGGTGATTGTTTTAGTTAAATAGATCATTCTACTATGGTTCTGTAATAAGGATACCTTTAAGTATATAGGGATAACTCAAGTTCTTCATAATTAGGAGGAAACACTTTTTTCTTTAATTTAACCCGTTTTCTTTCGGAAAAAAGAAAAAAAACTATGTTGCTTAAAATCTAATTCTCTTTTATCAATCAAGTTTGATTAATGAATAATATAAGTATTTGTGTTATTAATCTTTGTGTTCATTTAATCTGTAAGCTTGATGGATGTTTGCAATACATATGCTCTTTATTGATCTATCTGTGTATTGTAATGGATTCCGAGATAAATACTCAATGCTTGTTTTGCTGGTTTTGAGTTATTATCTTGAGGATTAACCTTATGATCGTGACTATCAATTTCGTTGCTAATATTTTTATGTAGGTTTGCAAAATCGATTATATAAGAAGGGTTTTGGTTCATAAATAGTCACAATACTATATATGTGATTCCTTGATGTCTAGTGATAAGGGTTATAATAAGTATATATATGAACATGTGCGTTCTGGAATGTATCCTCTGCAGGTGATTTTGGATTGAGGAAGCCATGAAAATCAATATTTAGTAGATTTAGGTACCTGTATATTATTTTTTTCTATGAAACACTTAAAAGAAAAAGATAACTAGGACTCCGTTTTTCTCCATTCGTTTAGGGTCTCTTAAATATTTGTCACGGTTTTTATAGACGTGTTAAAGCCCGTAGGCATCCAACTCAAAAACTAATTGACAATGAATGGAATCACTAATACTATATTTTATACAAAATATTATTGAAAAAATAAAAATATTAGCAATACGAGACCGTTATTCTTCAAGGACGAAAGTGGATGCAAGTAGGGGAAAAATCGTTTAGTCCTATTTTCACCGATTTATAGCTGGTTAGTCCTTTGTGAAACAAGTCTTCCTAGTTAGTCCTTTATTGTTTGAAAATATCCAAATTACCAAAATATCCTTATTGGTAAAACAAGTTTTCCTAGTTAGTCAGTTTTGTATATTTCATATGTCAAAATGAACTCCATAAAGTTCAGCTATTGCATTCATATTCACGTAGAAAAAGCATATTCCTCAATGAAGTTTACAAACGTGTTCACTAATTCACATGAAGTGTTGCCAAAAAAAAAAAAACACTAGTTACATGACTAGAAAATTATCAGTCAATTTGCTCTATATGCTTACAAGTAGCTCTGCTATGGTGAACCTTTTATCCACACTTTGTGCAAACCATAGGTCTTCTCATCCACTTCCAAGCATTGTTCATCCGCTTTTGTGTCATATATGAATATGAACCATAAACAGCTTGTATTTGCGTCATATTTGAGGATGAACATCAATAAAATTGTGTCATATTTGAATATGAACCATAGGTCTTCTCATCCTCTCCCAAGCATTCTTCATCCTTTTTTGTGTCATATATGAATATGAACCATAAACAGCTTGTATTTGCGT
>JAJJMA010301241.1:0-15316 GCA_023529015.1 Papaver nudicaule | reverse complement strand
CAAAATTATCGATTTTGAGGTTCACGTAGGTACGCGTACAAAATGACACTTTGGAACTCAGGAGAAATTCTGAGTTTTTTGTTTCACGTACGGTTCGGGAACCGTCGTTATTCAGATTTAGGGTTTAACTGGATCCACTGGAAGTTCTGGGTTTGACCAGTACTTAGACGTGTTATACGCCCTCAGCTATAATCCAACATACTCAAAATAGAGTATAACTCCTTAGATTCACCATTATCCAACAAGCGATTTGCAAGCAAACCATTGCAATGGACAGAGTATTGAATCAAACTCATAATGATCCTATAACCGTAGTACACCAAGAAAGTAGACTAACACAACAAGAATGTTATGTTGATCGGATTCACTCTTTGTTCAAAACAAAGGTCATAAACTCTGTTTACAACTTGTATGTTTAAGAACTCTTAAAACCAAGTTGAGTTAGAGAAATATGAAAAATACATATTCATATTCAAGGATTTGACAACCTTTAAACAAATGAATATTAACTTGATCAATGTTAACATACCTTTATGTAATCTCCAACCGGGTATGTGCCCTATTCTTGTGCTTTACCTCACCGTATCAATTGAAAGGGCACTACATGGTGAGGTCGCACAAACACAATCAAGTTGTGTTAGGGTGAACAATATTTTGTTCACCTTTGGTGTAATAGGATCTCCTACATCACTGGGTTTTTCACCAGAAGTTCGTCTTAGAGTTCTTTGCCTTTCCCTTTTTCCTGTTTTTCACCAGTAACCCAAGCATATCATGTTGTGATTGCATCATACCAAGCATTTTTTGGTTAAGTGACACAATATTTTCCATGAATTTTCTTTGGGTAGCCTCATTAGGGTGATCATTCCCTTTGGCATTTGTTGCTCTACCAATATTCTTTGGTATCCACTTTTGAGTGGTCTTAGGAGCAACATGATCTTTCTTCCCATCTTTCTCAACAAGATTACTTGAGAGAGAATTGGATTGACTATTCTTTTGCAAGTTAGTTGACTTCCAATTGGGTACATCAGATCTCGTCTTGGCTTGTACAAAGTTATTTTCCTTTCTGTAATTATGACGATTACGAGAGGACTTTCTATAGCGTTTATAGGCAAAACTTAGCTTGTCATAATTCTGTTTCTTATGCCTAAAGGTTGGACGTTCACAACCTAGATCGTTAGAAGATGCTCCGTTGTTGTTAGGTTTGACGTTAATCTCCAAAACAACAAGAATAGTCGAGCCATTGGCTTTCTCATTCCTTTTACGGAATCTGCAACTTCTAGCCAAGTGACCTTTACCACCACAATAAAGGCAATTTTTAGTAACAAAAGGAGTGGGATGCTCGTTGTTACCTGGATGTGCATGTGATTTCTTTGGAGCTTGATAAATCTTGCTCTTCTTCTCCTTGACTTGTTTTGGAGGTAGATCACCTTGATAATCAGTGGTAGCCTTAGGTTGAGAAGAATCCTTAGCCTTGCCAAATTTCACCTCTTTGTTAATACTTGGAGCGTCTATTCCCTTATAGCACAATCCTCGTGTGTCACGATGATTTTTACTCGCTCCTAACATTGAGTTTAATTTGTCAGAGCTTTTATTCAATTCTTTCAACGTCTTGATTTCGGCAAGAGCATTAGACAGATCAGTTTCCGAGCTATTATTCAACTCTTTTAATGTCTTGATTTCAGCAAGAGCATTAGCCAAATCAGTTTCCAGACGTTTTTCCCTTGCGAGAAAAGTGTTTTCTTTTTCTTCGAAACACTTTTGTTGAGTGACTATCTTTGCATCAGATGAAATAAGCTTTTCATTCAACTTACAGAGATTATTATGAAGATTTGCCCCTTCCAGTTCTTTCAAACTTAACTCTTTGCCAAGATCTTTTATTTTCCTATTGAGAATATCAAAAGAGCCAATAAAAAGACCTTGGTAGCACCTTTTCAAATTCTTGTTATCTCGAGAGAATTGAGATAGAATTCCAAGGAGCATAGAGTTGGGTGTGCTCTTCAAAGAAGGAGTTAAAACCTTAACGATAGCTGAAACATCTTCTTATACTTCTCTCTCAAAGTCTGAATCTGGGTCATCATCATCCATATGCATATTCTTTTGGAGGCATGATTCCCAATCTTCAGACTCTACATCATCAACAGGAGTATCCTATCTAGTAGATCCAATCAGGGCTTGTTCAGTCCTTGATTGCGAAGAAGAACTATCGTTAAGATTCGGTTCAACACTTTTAACAAAATCAACTTCTGCATGCATAACACAAAGTGCCTCCAGATAGTACGTTACAAGCGTTTACACTCACAAGCCGCGATAAACACAGACAGTTACGTCTTTTATGTGTTCACCGTCTCTGATACCAATTGAAAAAGCAGGAGTACCGAAATACAACCAACTTTTCGTTTGGGCTCGTGAGACTTATGGTCAGATCTGGACAAATTGAATTTCAATATCCAAATCTGTATAACCTGAGTTGTGATCACAAGTGATCAATTCCTACAAAGACAAGTCTCTGTAAATCTTTATTCAAAATTTGGATATGAATAACGTACGACTTGTGTCGCTTTAATTATATAATCAGAGATATAAATGCGGAAGGTAAATCACACAAGACACCAGAAGTTTTGTTAACGAGGAAACTGCAATCCAGCAGAAAAACCCCGGGACCTCGTCCAGTTTGAACACCACACAGTATTAACTGTCTACAAACACTAACCTACTATCAGACTTCGGATTGGGACGTAGAAGAGACCGATTCCACCCTCCAAGTGAATCAGATATTGTTGCACTCTTTACGTTTCTGGATCCCCCACAGATCGTCACGCACTTGATTCCCCTAGCTGATGTCCGTTACATGCCTAGGAGTTGCTTTAACCGCTGTTAAAGGCTTTTTGTACTCAAACCGTCTTTCGACAGAGAATACGTAAAGCACAATTTTTCCTTTAGATATTATCAAGGTTTTGGAAAACTTGTTTTGTGTTTTGAAGAACCGTTCACAAGGTCAGGTATCAAAACGCACAATTAGGTTTGCACGAGAACCGTGACGACCTAATTGTATTCTTGCAAGAACAACTAGAGAACCTAGAGATATCTTGCAGAATCTCTAACCTATATGTAAAACAACCTAAGTTGATGTACAATATATATCGTATTTATCAATCCTGGTTTTACAACCTATAATCCTTGAATGGCCTTATTGCAGAAGAGAAGGACCATATAATAAACAAGAATTATAATGGTCTACCTGGATACAAGTTCAGAACTATCTAGAGAAGAAAGATAGTTAAACTTGGCTTTACAATCCCCAAGTAAAGTCTTTTGTAATTCTCACCTTGTTCGTGAAGAACATAAATAGCAGAGAACAACCTTATGTAGCACACGCACCAGCAGGGATGGTTTGTTAAGCTACATGTATGCTTATTTATAGTGATGGTTGCTTAAGGATAAAGCTAAGATTCCTTGTGCAACAAGTTAGCTAGTGACCGTGTAAACACGCCCCGTTACTTAACTTGCACGCAATGAACCTAGTCACCTTTCTATTGTAGAAACCAAATAGTGTTTATCTAACAAGAGTTTGAAAGATTATAACTACCTCATTTAAGAGTTTTGGTTTCATAACAATTGTGAAAGGATAACCTTATCCCTTGACTAGGAGATATTCTACAAAACTTATCTCTTAAGAAAGATAATTGTAGCAAAACTCTAATCAGAACGGACCACAACACATGTGAAAGTAGGCCATCGCAACCAGGAGATGGACCTCAGAAACACGACCAGAAAAACTCTAATCGTGATTTCCGGGAGCGGTTCGCGAACCTCCACGCTTTTGAAAAAGCGTTCCAGAAAGTTCCAGAAGATTCCAGAAGCTTCCTACTCCTTTTCCCGAATTCAGCTTTTAGCCACGCTTTTCAGTTTCAATAAATCACTCATAACTTCTTCGTTATACAACGAAATTAAGTGATTCTTGAAGCGTTGAATTCTTATTTCCATTCACTATAAGATGGAGACCTACTCAAAGGTAAAAGGTTGCCTCTCTATGATCATATGGACCAAATCTCCTCGGGTTAATATACAATGATGTAATTTCACCGTCATAAGCATTGTTCCACATAGTGAGTTCATTACTTCGATAGATAGAGATAAGAACAACAAGAGTTCAAGGAAAATTCAATCTTTACTAACCTTTGTTGATGAAGTCCTTGATGATGTCTTCGTGTGTTCTTCATCTTCGTCTTCAAAGGGTGGAGATTGACTTTAAACTCTACTACCTCTATCCTAACCCGAAGTAAACCTTTAGTAGGATAAATCAAGAATTGTGTTTTGACACCTAAAACTGACAACTAGCTTGACATACCAACGCTAGTGGGTTTGACCGAGCAATGCCCTAACACCAATACCAATCTTGTAGCATATTCTGATGCAGATTGGGCTGGAAACAGAGATGACAGAAAAAACACTTCGGGTGGATGCTTTTTCGTTGGGTTAAATCTTGTAGCATGGCACAACAAGAAACAATACTCATAGTCATTATCCACATGCGAAGCAGAATACATAGCAGCTGGCTCTTGCTGCACTCAGCTGTTATGGATGAAGCAGATGCTCGCAGACTACGATATCAAAGTGGAACTATGAATATCTATATTGTGATAATACTAGTGCTATACGCATTACTGAAAATCCAGTGGAACATTCTAGAACCAAACACATTGATATCCGATATCACTTCATAAGAAATCTCTATGAAGATAATATTGTTATACTTGAACATGTGCCGTCAGAACGACAACTTGCTGATATACTCACAAAACCATTAGATACACGAACGTTTCAACACCTTCGACAATCTATTGGTGTCGTTCTTGTTCATTAGAAACAAGAGTATCTAGTTTGTTAGGCAGAGACAAACTAGAATAAAACTTCTTTTAACAAGGAAGTAAATATCTGTACATGTCTTTACTTGTAAAGACAGAAGTTGTTCTTTATTGAATAACACCACATGGGGGAGAGTTCTTAACTTGAACTTGCGCTTAATAACAAATCTTTTTGGGGAGCGTGGTTGTGGAATATTAGGAGAAAAGTGTATCTATATTTCTCCAAAAGATGAGAACTCAGGGATCTTCGTCGGATTTTCTAGTTATACCATCTTAAACTTGGTATGTGAGTACTTAGCTTAACCTATTCTCATAGGTTTATGAAACCCTAGTCTCGAACTACTTTGTCATATTTTTGTGACAAATAGGGGGAGAATACATATGGTTCTTGTTTTTGTGGTGCATAACCATAGGGGGAGAACGTCACGTGCTTACTTGTTGTGCTTTTACAAAGTATCAAGTAAGGGGGAGTAATTAAAGCTGAAAAGAAGCTTCATATCAGGAATGAGTAGAATCACTTTAAAAGTTTTGATACACAGACTTTAAAGTTTGCTCAGATTCTTACTCTTTAGCACAAACAACATGTGGGATTAGCATATTAACCCATGTAAGCTTGAGCGTACCTTTGTGGTTGTTTGAGCTGGATATGTTGTAGCTGCTGACTACGGATTCATCAACAAGAGTTCAATAAACACATCAAGACTCAAGGGAGAAGTTGAAGAATTCAAGAAATCAAGATACATCTGGTTAGTACTTAATTGTATATCTTTTGAATCCATATGTAAATTGGTTTTGTCACTAAAATTGACAAAGGGGGAGATTGTTAGGGCATTGTCCGGTCAAGCCCACTAGCGTTGGTATGTCAAGTTAATTGTCAGTTTTAGGTGTCAAAACACAATTCTTGATTTAGTCTACTAGAGTTTAGATTTCAGAATTGGGATATAGACTACGTAGTAGAGACCTTGAAGACGAAGACTGGGAAGACAAAGAAGACATCAATTATTCTTCATCGACAAAAGGTTAATAGGAGTTATGACTTTTATGGAAATTCTTCTATTCTACTTTCTCTATCTTTCAAAATAGTCGGCTACTTTAGTAGTGATATAATAGCGATTGAGATCGTGTTCTTGTCTTCATGACCATGTGTTATGTTAGTGTTTGTTCTTGCGAATACTAAGGTTACAATAATGCATGAGATAGATTCAATACCATTTGTCCATTGCAATGGTTTGCTTGCAAATCACTTGTTGGATATGGGTGAATCTAAAGGAGTACTCTTGAGCAAGAGTCCAGTGGATTACAGCTGAGGGCGTCACACACGTCTAAGTACTGGTTAAGGCCAGAACTTCCAGCGGGTCCAGTTAAACCCTAATATGAATGGCGGATGGTTCCCGAACCGTACGTGAAACAGAAACTCGGATTTCTCCTGAGTTCCAAAGTGTCTATTCGGACGCGCACCAACGTGAACCTGAAAATATATAGTTTTGGCTGTGATTCAGATGGACGGTTTGCGAACCGTCGCAGGTGAATATTCTCTGGAATTTCACTCGGGTTAAACTATGAACTCCTTTATCTCTTAGTTGAACTTGTTTATCACGAAAATATCTTTTGTGGTCCATCTAACGATTCTCAATGTGTCAATAAGATAAAGATTATCTCTGGTCTGTTGGATTTCTATCTTGAAGTGTTTTTGAGCTAACAAAACACTTGGCAGATAAATGATTAATGAATTCCAATTGAGATTAATCTCTTTTACTTGGTTTGCAAGTTTAGGGTTTCCAAAACTTGTGGGACAAGTAATTGATTGCTTTATTCCAAAGCAACCTATCTTATTGAGTGCTATAAATAGAGGTGTCTAAGGACGAATACCGCAAGCATCAAGCATACGTGAAGATTCCTTAGGGAAGAGATCGTAAAACTCTTTTTACTTCGGTGAACGCTTGTTGTGGTATAGTCATCCCCTATTAGGTAGCAGTTCCTCACGGGATTTACCTACGACTATAAAGACTTCTCTTGAGAGTTGGGAAGCACAGGTAGGAGATTGAAACCTTAGTGGTTGAAATCGGATTAACCTGTAACCTTGGTAACCTGATCACGTTCTTGTCTATTCTATGGTCCTTCTCTTCTGATATAAGGCCATTCAAGAACTGATTCGTTACATACAGGGTTTCGAAAGGAAGCAACGCACGGCTGCACTCTGTGTTGTAAGACCTAGTTAGCTCCAGTTGTATAAGTTTCTTAATTGATTCTTCATGTACAACTGAGGTAGAGACAAGTTGGGCATAGTTTAGTTGGTTTACTTGTCAGCCTCCGCTTGTAAGTAGATTTCCGTATGACCTGGAGCAATCCGAAGGAAGTCACTTTGTGTATGTCAAACTGATAGAGGACAATTCAAAAATACAGTTGACAATTGAGGTTGCAAAGACGGAATTGTTGACACAAGCCTTTAACAGCGGTTAAAGCAACTCCTAGGCCTGTAAAGGACGTCAGCTAGGGGAATCAAGTGTGTGACGATCTGTGGGGGATCTAGAGACGTAAGGAGTGCGACAGTAGCCAGTTCTCTTGGAGGGTTGGAATTGGTCTCTGCTACAACCCATACCGAAGTCTTATAGTAGGATAGTGTTTGTAGTCAGTTTGTACTGTGCGGTGTTCAGTCTGGACGAGGTCCCGAGGTTTTTCTACAAGTTGTAGTTTCCTCGTTAAAAAAATCTCTGGTGTCTTGTGTGCTTTACTTTCCGCATTATATTCTCTGATTATATAATTGAAGCAAACACAAGAAGTACTTTATTATAAACCTGATCGTTGTCCTCAATCCATCCCTTGGAATTACCAAGACCCTGTCTTGCGTTGGACTGATCTTTGTGATCCAAATTCAGGTTAACGGATCTGGATATTGATTTTTGAGATCGTCCAGATCTGACCATAAGTCTCACGAGCCCAAACGAAAAGTTGGTTGTATTTCGGTACCCTTGCCTTTTCAATTGGTATCAGAGTCGGTAAACACATAAAAGACGTAACTGTCTGTGTTTATCGAGGCTTGTGAGTCATGGAACAAAGCTTAAAAGCTTGTAACGTACCACCACACTTGAATATAACATCAGCATCTGAAAGAGAAATCTTAATAGATGACACGTCTGATGTGTGGACCGATTTTATTAATTCTCTATGCATTGAAAAACAGAGATTAATCAGAAAAGTCGAAGGGCTTTATATCAGGTTAAACATTCAAAGTGAGAAAATTCATGATTTATCTGAAAAAGAGAAAATGCTCAGCAATAACCTAGATGAGATTGTCCGTGAGAAACAGACTATTAACCCCAGTCTATCCGGATCTAGTCAAATGACTAAAGGGATTCAAGACCCATATACAGAATCTAGTCTGAAGCATGTCTCAAGGGAAAGATATGGAATCGGGTTCAAACTCCCTTGTTCATAAAACATGAATATTGAACACCCCTGCACCTTTTGTGGCTTGAAAGGTCACTTCCAATATTTATGCATCTCATTCAGGTTAAAACTCCAGGAACTGAAAGAAATGCTCATAAACTCTTTATTGAGTTGAGACAACATGTTAAAAATCAAGAAACACCCCCTATTGAAGGAACTCGTGAATGTGCCTTAGGAGCAGTAGCTCTGAAATCTATATCCCCTTTTCAATGGTTCTTCGATAGTGGATGTAGTAGGCATATGCCAGGGGATTTATCTTGGTTTGTGAACGTTTATGATTACAAAGGTGGTCCTGTAACCTTTGGAGATGGAAGTTGTTTCTTCATCAGCAAGCGAGGAACTATTAAACTTCCAGGTATTCCCGAGATCCATGATGTTGTCTATGTTGAAGGCATGACAGCAAATCTTCTCTTTATTAGTCAAATCTGCGACAAAGGCCACAAGGTTGTTTTCGAAGCAAAGAAATGCGCCATTGAAGATAAATCTAGCAATACCATATTTCGTGGTATTCGTGGGTCGAACAATTGTTATCTACTTGATATCAAGTCCGATCTTTGTTGCAACCTGACTAAGAATGAATCTACCCATCTTTGGCATGAACGATTTGGTCATATCAATTATCGTTTATTGGGGAAGCTAATTAACAAGGAACTTGTTAGAGGTGTCCCCAAGATATAAGCCAACATCGATGGTATATGTGGTGCCTGTCAAAAGGGTAAACAAATAAGAGTTCCACATAAAGTGTCTACCAGTATAGCAACCAAAACTACACTTGAATTAATTCATATGGATCTCTTTGGTCATATCCAACAAGTATCTGTTGGTGGGAATAAATATGCTCTGGTAATGGCCGAGGCTCCTCGAAGTTCATTCATGTCCATGCCAAGACAGGGTGTTTCACTGACAGAGGACTGGAGCTCTTCACCAGTTCCCTAGAAACTCGAAAGCCACATCAGATTAAAGGTTTCATAACATATACGTTTGAAACTGTTAGGGCATTGTCCGGTCAAACCCACTAGCGTTGGTATGTCAAGCTAGTTGTCAGTTTTAGGTGTCAAAACACAATTCTTGATTTAGTCTACTAGAGTTTAGATTTCGGAATTGGGATATAGACTAAGTAGTAGAGACCTTGAAGACGAAAACTGTGAAGACAAAGAAGACATCAATTATTCTTCATCAACAAAAGGTTAGTAGGAGTTATGACTTTTATGGAAATTCTTATATTTTACTTTCTCTATCTTTCGAAATAGTCGGCTACTTTAGTAGTGATATAATAGCGATTCAGATCGTGTTTTTGTCTACATGACCATGTGTTATGTTAGTGTTTGTTCCCGCAAATACTAAGGTTACAAGAATGCATGAGATAAATTCTATACCATTTGTCTATTGCAATGGTTTGCTTGCAAATCACTTGTTGGATATGGGTGAATCTAAAGAAGTACTCTTGAGCAAGAGTCCATTGGATTACAACTGAAGGCGTCACACACGTCTAAGTACTGGTTAAGCCCAGAACTTCCAACGGGTCCAGTTAAACCTTAATCTGAATGGCGGACGGTTCCCGAACCGTACATGAAACAGAAACTCGGATTTCTCCTGAGTTCCAAAGTGTCTATTCGGACGCGTACCAACATGAACCTGAAATAGATACTTTTAGCTGTGATTTAGATGGACGGTTTGCGAACCGTCCCAGGTGAATATTCTCTGGAATTTCACTCGGGCTAAACTCTGAACTCCTTTATCTCTTAGTTGGACTTGTTTATCACGAAAATATCTTTTGTGGTCCATCTAACGATTCTCAATGTGTTAATAAGATAAAGATTATCTCTGGTCTGTTGGATTTCTATCTTGAAGTGTTTTTGAGCTAACAAAACACTTGGCAGATAAATGATTAATGAATTCCAATTGAGATTAATCTCTTTTACTTGGTTTGCTAGTTTAGGGTTTTCAAAACTTGTGGGGCAAGTAATTGATTGCTTTATTCCAAAGCAACCTATCTTATTGAGTGTTATAAATAGAGGTGTCTCAGGACGAATACCGCAAGCATCGAGCATACATGAAGATTCCTTAGGGAAGGGATCGTAAAACTCTTTTCACTTCGGTGAGCTCTTGTTGTGGTATAGTCATCCTCTATTAGGTAGCAGTTCCTCACGGGATTTACCTACGACTATAAAGACTTCTCTTTGGGAAGCACAGGTAGGAGATTGAAACCTTAGTGGTTGAAATCGGATTAACCTGTAACCTTGGTAACCTGATCACGTTCTTGTCTATTCTACGGTAACTGATACGTTACATACAGGGATTCGAAAGGAAGCAACGCACGGCTGCACTCGATGTTGTAAGACCTAGTTAGATCCAGTTGTATAATTTTCTTAATTGATTCTTCGTGTACAATGGAGGTAGAGACAAGTTGGGCATAGTTTACTTGGTTTACTTGTCAGCCTCCGCTTGTAAGTAGATTTCCGTATGACCTGGAGCAATCCGAAGGAAGTCACTTTGTGTATGTCAAACTGATAGAGGACAGTTCAAAAATACAGTTGACAATTGAGGTTGCAAATCCGGAATTGTTGAGATAACCCTTTAACAACGGTTAAAGCAACTCCTAGGCATGTAAAGGACGTCAGCTAGGGGAATCAAGTGTGTGACGATCTGTGGGGGATTTAGAGACGTAAGGAGTGCGACAGTAGCCAATTCGCTTGGAGGGTTGGAATTGGTCTCTGCTACATCCCAAACCAAAGTCTTATAGTAGGCTAGTGTTTGTAGTCAGTTTGTACTGTGCGGTGTTCAGTCTGGACGAGGTCCCGAGGTTTTTCTACAAGTTGTAGTTTCCTCGTTAAAAAAATCTCTGGTGTCTTGTGTGCTTTACTTTACGCATTATATTCTCTGATTATATAATTAAAGCAAACACAAGAAGTACGTTATTATAAACCTGATCGTTGTCCTCAATCCATCCCTTGGATTTACCAATACCCTGTCTTGTGTTCGACTGATCCTTGTGATCCAAACTCAGGTTAACGGATCTGGATATTGATTTTTGAGATCGTCCAGATCTGACCATAAGTCTCACGAGCCCAAACGAAAAGTTGGTTGTATTTCGGTACCCATGCTTTTTCAGAAACCAAGAAATGAGAAAATATGCAGCAGCGCCTATCGCGCCAGTGGAAGAATCTCTAAGCTCGACATAAAAGCCAACGAAGTTATTAATGTTCTTCTCAATCATATTGCTACTTTGAAAACGTTGGTCGTAACTATCTTCTGTTTATTCCGCACCAATATCAAGGAGCTAAGGAATCTAATATCAACAAGTCAAGGGTGCTCAACAACTCATATATGTACATAATCGACCTTATTGTGGTATGTATTTTGAGGTTTCTTTACCAAATGATGTCACTTAGAGTAAACTGAGAGCCACCAACACTCGAGGATGTCGTCTACATCAAAGGAAAGTTTATTCAACAATACTTCATGAGTTCATCATCAATAAATGCATTTGGTCATCCCCCGAATTCGAATTCTACACTCGAAATATTCTGACGATTGTGGCTCTGACGAAGTGCTGACTTAAGTTCAAAAATTGTACAAATCCGTAAGGAATTTGGAACTGTTTCCTTAACGAAAGTTGTTCGTATGCGTGTTTTCTATAACATTCTAAAGGGGTTTGATTTTTAGAGGAGTCTACTGGCCAGAATGAATTGACTGAACGACGCACAGTCTGAAATGCTCCTGGAAGTTTTCTGAATGTCACTTGAGACGAGGATTTGACCAACCTAACAAGCTATAAATCCATATTTTCTTTCGCAAGATGAAAGCTGGTTCTTTTCTCTTCGAAGATAGGGCTCAACCACTGAAAACTGATATCAGATAAAGATTCTATGGCGATTCTCGTACGAATACCAGTAGGTGAAATTTTCTGACGGGAATTCTATTCAAATTCTATCCCCATGGCAACAAGTAACCTCATGGGATGTGTTCGAGGGAGAAAATATAGGTCACACATCTGTGACGGACAAGCAACGACAAATTCCATCAACTTATGCTCACCCTGGAACACTCACGGTTCCATGCTGCGCAGGGGACCAAATGTTGATGGTGGTTTTTGGCGAGGAGGTAGCAAGAATAATTTTGCACCAATTTCTGGCATCTTGGCGTCGTCAGGTGAATAGCTCAAGGCAAGGTATTAATTTATTTATGGTAGGGATAAGATAATTGGTTGCTATGGCCCTAGGCTACGTGGCCACTGGCCTACACGCATCTCATCCTCACGTGCATCCTATCCTCACACGCATCCTAGCCTTTCCCATGTCCCTAACCTCACACGCATCCCATGTGGACCTTGCAAGCATGTGGCCCTTACACACATGTAGCCCATGTATGCAGGTGTCCCTTCTATGCAGGCGTCCCTTGCGTACATTGTGTCCCTTGTGTGCAGGCGTCCCTTGTATACATTGTCCCTTTGTGCAGGCGCCCCTAGTATTCACCTTTCCCTTGTGTGCAGGCGTCCCTTGTATGCATGCAGCTCTTGCTTGCATCCTAACCTTGCTCACATCCCATACAGCCCACGTCTCATCCTGGATGCATCCTATCAAGCCTAGCCTATACACGCATCCCAGCCTTGCTTACACCCTAGCCCTTGCTTGCACGTCTCCCTTGTGTACATCCCATCCTAGCCCTTACTTGCACGTCTCCCTTGTATGCAAGCGTTCCTTGCTTGCACTTCTCCCTTGTATGCAAGCGTCCCTTGCTTGGATGCAGCCCTTGCTTTCATCCAGGGCCCCACTTTCATCACACACCATATCTTAAGGGTCCCACTTCTTAATCTTTGAGCTCCCTCTACTTATGTGTCCCACTGATCCAAGTCCTAGATGATTATGGTCTTTATTGAATCCATGATATTCTAGTTTCCTTATCAAATTCGGAAATCTGACAGATTACGAATTACTTCAAAGAACGATTTATACGGTCTAATCCGTGAGGATTCAGGAGAACGATTTATACGGTCTAATCTGACGTGCAAACTATCTAGAAATCTGAATATGACGTAATGTTATGGTTCATCCCTATACATCCTATAGCCAACTTCCTAATAAGATTGTTATGCTATGTAATATAGCTTATTATCATTAATGTGTCCTATCTTTAGGCCTTGAATTGGCAATTCTCTTGCATTCTTGGTTGTGGCTACGCTGTGTTAGCATAACTCGCCTTTATTCCTGATTATAGACTTGCTTCTATAATCAGTGCTACATTTCTTAATCATGGCTCATGGCTATGACTAATATTATTTTGGACATTCATATGTCTTTATTATTTAGGAAATTGGTGCATTATATGCCACAAGCCAATTTCTCATATTTATGGCATACAGAAAGTCGTATTTATTTGACTATTGCTACAGAGGGTTGCTGAAATCCCCTCAGTCTAAATGGCGATTGCATAGATCAATCCTTAGACTATTCTCATTGGTTTAAATGGTGATTGCCCATATCAATCCTTAGACCAAATCTAAAAGAGATACATAAGCTTATCGCTTAATTCTCTATTTTTGTGCAAAGTTTTAAGTTTACCAGTAATTTGTACGACTTGCACTCAGTCACATTTGACTTAACAAATATTCAACACTTAAACAAATCTTACGAGAATCAAGTAAGTTACATGGTGGGGGTATTTTTTAGGGTTTTGGTTTGGCGGTCTACGGCACGTGTGATTACAACGGCTCAATCACTCAACGGGAAAGAAAGCTAAGTCGTGTGAACGTTGCGGAAAAGAGGGGATGAGAAAGTGGGTTATTAGTCTTCCCTAATATTAGGCGCAAGACTCTTAAAAAGTGGTCCCACTTACTCCACACTCCCACTCTTCCACTTCTTACGAGATCAGTTGGAATTCTATTGCTATAAATAGGTCACTCGACCAGTTTAGAAAGAAAGAACAGAACAATCAGTTCAATTCAGTGCAGTGCAATCAATTCATCTCATCGATAATTGGTTAACTCTTGTCATTCATCATTCAATATCTAGTGAGAACAGAATATCCATTCTTTTAGCAACTTTATTCATAACATCACAGAAATCATAACAATTTTCTGATCTCATCTTTCTCGGCTTACCTCCCTTAAACCAACCTTATTCCCTCTTCTTGTAACTGAAGCAATACTCGAATGGCCATTTCTTGGTTTAGGCGAGTCTTATTCGATCTTTGCCTCTCGAATACCATTACATTTTCATATTACATCATTACACTTCACACTTTACCCCTCATATTCTCTTTATTGTTTTACACCTAAAACACCTGTAACCTTGGTGACCTGATCACGTTCTTGTTTATTCTACGATCCTTCTCTTCTGCAATAAGGCCATTCAAGAACTGATAAGTTACACAAAGGGTTGAAAGGAAGCAACGCACAGCTGCACTCGGTGTTGTAAGACCTAGTTAGCTCCAGTTGTATAAGTTTCTTAAGTTATTATTTTTACAACTGAGGTAGAGACAAGTTGGGCATACTTTCAAGTACTGCAGCTTTAAATTCAGATGTAGCTTACTTTGAGAAAAACGGGCAAAAGGAAGAGCAAGAGAAGTTGGACGCTGAAAACAAGGCCAAAATAGAGGAAGTCTGTGTGCGCATTGATGAGAAGAAATATGACGGAAAAATTCTTAATGCAGAGAGTTCTTTAGAGAAAATTGTAGAAGAAGTGCATATTTTGGGTGAGGTAGAGCGATCTAGACTAGGTGAGATGGTCAACAAGGGGGTTTCACCAAGGCCTAAGAAGAATTCTGAGGAGCATGGGAAGAATAGTAAAGATGAAATTGTCTTATTATCTAAAGAAGAACTAATATAGGCGACCACCCATCTAAACGGAAGCCAAAAGCCCTTTGAATTCCTAACAAGTACTAACATGCACCGGCTGCCTACACAATATGATATCGGCCAAACAGAATTGAATTCCGCAATAACATTATCAGTGGTCAATGATAGATTTGATGTCTACATGGCTGCAGATAACGATTTGGAATTC
>JAJJMA010301227.1:0-15234 GCA_023529015.1 Papaver nudicaule | reverse complement strand
CCCCCCCCCCCCCCCATTAGCATTGTTGAAGCTAGGGTTGTTGCTTTGACATATAATAGGGAGAATAAAAGGGAGATCATCGGCAGCCCACCCTCCATGTTACCTATAAACTCATAAATGTGACATATAATTGTCTGATTTGTTTTGATTTACTCCCTCCGTCCCAAAAAAATAGGCCAGTTTGACTTTTTCTTATTTTTTTCCAAAGTTTTCGGAACTTAATTGAACTAAAAATATTCGACTTAAACTATTTTTTTTTGCTAACCCATGATACATGTCAACTATAAACTAATCATGAAAAAAAAATTAGTTCAAGTCAAATATTTTTAGTTTAATTAAGTTCCAAAAACTTTGGAAAAAAATAGGAAAAAGTCAAACTGGCCTATTTTTTTGGGACGGAGGGAGTATTAATTACAGGATTCCATTTGGTAATTATTTAAGAACTTATTTAACACCCTTCATGGAAGCTCATACAGTTCTGAAAAACACCACTCCCATGTTATCCAAGGGCCAATTTCGCAAACAAGGCGGCGTGCCATGCGGTAAGAATTAATCATGCAAGAGACTGCAGTCCGATGATTTATAATGTCAACTTACAACTGTTATGTATTTAATCCCTATAAATTCAATGAGATCTGCTGCACAAACCAAAAGTATATCCAGCCATCTATCAGAAACTATGGCAAAAACTTCCAGTCTCCGGTCCTCTGTTGCTGTTGTCAGTTTTGTGTTTGCTTTGATTGTTCTCCGATTTGGGTAAACCTGACCGTCGACTCTTAATTAGTTTCCTGTTTCTCGCTTTGGTTAATTTCTTTTCTTCCATTAACTGTATTTTTGTTACTCCATATGTACGTACGCAGAGATGTGGATTCTGCTATCCTACCTGGTGGTTGCACTGTGAAGATGGAAAGCGGCTACAATATAGATTCTTGTGACAAATGCGAAAGTGTTTGTGAAAACTATGTCAAAGACGAGCTTCTCGATAACTTTAGAATAGCAGTGTGCGATAGCAGTGTTCTTTACAGTTTATTTGGTTATGGAGGGGTCAACTGTGCTTGTTGCGCATGGGATGACAATGTGTGAAAATGCAGCCGCATCTTTTCTTTTTGTTTGCTGTTTGTTTGTTTCAAGCTTGGATCTATAAGATGGCCGGCCAACATGTTTTGTTATCGGCCATTTGTTTTTCTTTTCTGTTCATGCTGTGTGCGGTGCCGGTATGTTATTTGGCTTCTAAATTAATCATTTTATGATACATAGTTGTTTTCTTTCATAGTTGTTTACTTTCGTGAACATTTCTGTATATTGAATAAGGATATGCAGAGTGTATTAAATTCACTGTCGTTTGAGTTTTATAAAAAAAAAATAAACGGTTTAATAACATTGGTCACGGATCCTTGTATTATTAATTCAAAATAGTCTCCCTACACCCGAATGATAAAAGGAGTGGTCGAAAAATATGTTTAAAGATGAGATAAGGTTTTGTCGAAACAAAAGAACCCACCAAAACACAATCCATAGAAAAGAAGCCAATTTGACACACACACAAAAATTCTCTAGTTACCAATGGATTCTTGCCCTGCTTTCTCAAGAATTCCACCCTTTACAACTTCTTCAACATTGTGTATAAAGAAGAAATCTCAAACACGGTTCCTCCTGTGTGGCTCTTCCTTGTCATTACAACCACCAAATCTACAGCTCTCAGCTGCTTTCAGAAGCCCCAAAGGATTTGGTTCTGCTCTAAAAAAGAACAACAACAAGAAGAAGAAGAAAAATGAGCCAAAGAGATTAAATGAAGAAAATGACGATTATGATGATGAAGAAGAGGAAGAAGAAGAAGATGAGGAAGATGTAATTCCGGAGGTAATAACAAACAGAATGATGAACAGAGTGGGCATTTCAGTGGGAGTTCCATTGTTCATTGGATTACTGTTCTTCCCATTCTTTTATTATCTCAAAGTTGTGGTAAAACTTGATATACCAACATGGATACCATTCATTGTATCATTCTTTTTCTTTGGTTCGGCTTTGTTGGGAATTAGTTATGGAATTGTTTCTTCCAGTTGGGATCCAATGAGAGAAGGTTCCCTCTTGGGTTGGAATGAAGCAGTAAGGAATTGGCCTGTGTTTTGGCAGTCTTTAAGGGGTAGAGGAAGAAGATCAGTTAATAAGTAGCTAGTAGAGAACTGGTTATGAGTCCACAAGTGAAATTTTGGGTTGATTTAATGTAATAATTTTTCTTCTAATAAATCATTCCAAGATACTTGTGTTATTTCATAAGCATTTTTGTATATTTGGAGCAAGCACTATGATGCTCATTTTATTTGCCAGATATGTTATGAAATGCGCCCGAGGCGCTCGCTTAGGCCAAAGGTGCATGAGTCGCTTGGTGAGCGCCTCGACTGTGATTCGCCGAAGGCGTCTGATGCGCCAACTCACTACCTTTCGATTAAATTTTTTCTGGTAGCATCACACGCCTTAGTCGCTCTGAGGCGCTTGAGGTGTGATGTGATTGGCTTTGCGCCTCGCTTCACGCCTCAAACAACATATGGGAGATTCAGCGTGATGCTAATTTTATTGGCCAGATACGGGAGATTCAGCCATGCCAAGAGGAGGAAGAAAATCAAACATTACAGGCTATGGCTAACCTTAGCCGGAAATTGAGTTTCCGCCAGGTAATAAAATCTCGCCCTGCTAGACAAATTTTCACATTTCAAGAGTAAATTTGTAAAAACTAGGCGGAAACTGAGTATCCGCCACCCAATTTGACTATGGCCCAGCTCTGAAAAAGGTCAGATCTGACCATGGCTTGGCTACATTGTAGAATCTGGGCCATTTTCCTTGCAATCTGGCCAAGAAGCAACCATAATGCTTGCTCTGAGAATCCAATTTGATATCTGCAACACTGCATTGCCAAAAGCTGTTTCATTACGAAATAACTGCTGCATTGTGATCCAAAATCTACCTTGAACTACCATAATTTAAAATCGTGACCGAAATGCCACAACAAATTAATGATGACCTGAATGCATCAGATGGCTCTTAACTTCTCAAGAAAGCAAGACTTTGTCTAAATTTCTCTCTTCACCTAAATCTGCCCCAAAACCCAAGTTAATAACCTTCTGATGTGTTAAAAGAGAGAATCCTAAACAGTCTGATGCAACTATATTCATTGGTACCACCTATAACCAACAATGAAGCCCACATCAACAGACATTGCAGATAGAAACCTGAAATATTTCAAAAATGACAACTGATATACATGTAAACTACATATCATACAGCTGATGCTTCATTTGGTATCGGATCAGCTACTGCCGCACCATTCATAGTGAATTCTTTACATGAAAGTATCAAGTTTTCAAGTATTGGGTTCGACCTATCACTTCCAGCAATAATGTTGTTCAGCTCATGAATCAACGTAATAAGAGTATCCTTTTGAAATCTATTTGAATTGTTTTGAAATAAATACAACCAAACCTTCTCAGAGAAAGCATACAGTTCATTTGTTGTTTGATGACTTGTGCTAGTTATGCAGGAAATGGCTCCGGAAATGTCCTTTTTCTCCAATTTCATACAGAATCTCTCCTTGATGATGGGAGTAGGTGGAGCTCTATTTGCCTGAATCAAATGTTTCCAAGTAGTCTCCAATAATTCTCCCTGTAAAGGTTCCGTGAAACGAGTTAAGCGTGATATTAGATGCACAGGTATCTATTGCCTAAAACTTAAGATTTTGAAGTAAATTCTACGGAAGTATACAGCATATTATTATTGGTTGTGATGTGGTAGGAAGCCCTCAAATGTTTCAAAAAGTTTCGACTGCAATGAGAGATAATGAAGAAATACCTTTCCAGCTCTACAAGCCTCCAACAGCATTTTTAGGTGACGCTTTGTGTTGAAGTGGCATCCATGCTGCAACATCCGCTGATACACAAAAGTAAAATCATCCCATTTCTTCTCAGCAACGCAGGCATCTAACATTGTGTTAAATGTGTAATTATCAGGGACAACCCTACTCTTGTAATCAGCTATGCTGCTAATTTGATTGCAATCATTCAGGATCTGCTGAAACAAGTCTTTTGCTTTTTCAAACAGCCCATGATCCAGGTAACCTTTCAGCATTATGTTATACGTCACAACATTTGGAGAACAAAATTTGTGCATTTGGTCGAAGATGTATGAACCATTTTCAACACTTCCAGAGTCCAGACAAGCCTGAATCAACCCCGTATAAGTCACAAATAGCGGCTTATTTGCAACCTTACATAACTTCTCAATCTGCAACAGAGACAAGTAATTTCAAATTCGTTGAAATATATAGTTTGTAATAAATGTACAACTTTTAATTGTCAGTGTAATGAGATTCGAACGGAACCTGCATCAGTGCTTCTTCGCATCTTCCTGCACTACAGAGACAACGAGCAAGATCATAGTAAAGACTAGCAGTACCTACAATTCCTCGTCTTTCCATATCTTTGACTGCAAGCACAGCCTCATCCGTTTTACCTTCTTTCCAAAGAGTATTCACAAGAACTGCAGACAGATGAAGAAGTATAAGAAGCCTCAAAAACAAAGAAAGTGAATCATGAAAGCCGGTAACAAAGAAAGCTAGTTTACATACTTTTGTAATTCGAAGATTTCAGAATAGATGACTTTTCCACTTTTCTGAAAAACTCATGGACCAAGTTGTACTTTTCACAAGCAAGCATAACCTGTTCAAGCAAAAAAATTGGTTTTAACTTTGTTATTCGAAAATCAACTGCAAGCAGGCATGGGAAAGAGAATTCACTTTGTTGTGGTCACTTTAACAGGGTACAAGTTCAGAAGAGCAAAAAGTTGGTACAGCGGATACGACAAGAAGGTTGTTTTGTACCTCCATCACAAGGCCATACGTTGTGCTAGAAGGCTGGAGGCTTTGTTCTTTCAACTGTTGCAATACCCAAAATGCTCCTTCCCATTGTTTATTTCGCACACAAGCATTTAAGACCTGCATTTGTGAGGAAGTTAAGTAAGTTTGTTCGAATATGACAATTATTTACATGAATGTACAAATTGGTGCATTAGCTGAAAAGCACAAGCAATCAACCCATAAACCTTCTGAAAGGTTTCCAAGCCCAATTTTGCCTTCATCTCAAAGCCATATAGGAATTACGTAGTGCATTTATGTGTTGGTTAAGTCACTGTACAGTTAGTGTTAGTGTTAGGAATACTGTCGCTAGATATTTTTATACTACCTAACCCTAAATCAGGGTTCACTGTATTGAGTTCTTACCTAAGTGTATACAAGGGAAATCTCCCATGGGTGCAAACTAACCCTTTCACTCAACTCTCTCTCTGTTTCTTTATTATGTATCAGAGCTAAAGAGGGAGAGAAGGGAAACTCAACTTAGATCTACTAGAGTTAGATCGTGAAGCTGTTTTTGAAGAATTTCAAAGCTATTCTTGGAGAATCTCTGAGTTACTCTTAAAGAACTTGTTGCTGGTCTTTAAGTTGGTTTCTCTTTTGAAAGTGGCCATAGTTTGTTGAGTTAAAAGTAGATTTAATTTCTGGAATTTCTGAGAACGTGGTTCTTCTTAGTCTATGATTTCAACATCTCTAGACTTTTCTCACAATGATAGTATGAGCAGAAAAATGGTATCTTGTAAGCTTGATGACACAAATTACCTTGTTTGGTCTCACTGTGTGAAACTTTACATTACGGGTAAAGGAAAACTTGGGTACCTGACAGAAAGTAAAGCTTGTCCAGCATCTGAAGAGCCTATATATAAGACATGGGTCCAAGAGAACACCATGATAAAGAGCTTGTTGTTGGACTTAATGACTCCTGACCTTAAGAGCAATTATATGCGCTTATCAACAACAAAAGAACTTACGCTTATCCACAACAAAAGAAGTGTGGGAGGCAATCACTCAGGTCTATCTTGTGAGCAGTGATGCCATAGAGTTTTATGATTTGAACAGTCGGATTATACAGACTCGTTAAAATAACCGGCCTCTATCCGTCTACTACAACGCTCTCCAGACTCTATGGCAAGAACTTGACTTCCTACAGCCCTTAGACAGGGAGTGTGCATTTGATACCGCCAAGTTGCAGAAACTAATTGAAAAGGGGAGAATTATAGAGTTCCTTGCTGTCACGACTCAGACTTTGATCCCATAAGAGTTCAAATGTTGGGGAAAGATCCATTACTGACTCTACGAGGAGTGTATGGGATTGTCAGGTCAGAGGAACTTCGCCGAGCTGCTATGACACCTCCAGTACCACAGGAAAGTTCAGCCTTGAATGTGGTTACTCCCCAGCAGGCATAGGAGAAAGCAACAGACAATGATGGGAAAGACTCTATATTGTGATTATTTTCACAAGCGTAGACACCAGGGAGACTTGTTACAAGCTCAATGGACGTCCACAATGGCAGAACAACAATAGAAGAGGGGGTAATTCTAGTGGCAGTAGTGGAGGAAGAAAAGGAGGTCGCTGTGGTGGTCCAAGGGCATACAACACAGCTGATGAGATGGAGTTTCAATCTACATCCGCACCGAGTAATTCTCCTCATTCATCTCATGTCCAGCTGCAGCAAATGATCAAGGATTATACACGGTTGCTGTCATCCAAGGAAAATGCTGCTGGGTCTAATTCATTGGCTCAATCAAGTAACACAGAGAACTGTAGTAGGGCAGTAAACACTAAATGCGATAAGTCTAAAGGTTCTTGGATTATCGATAGTGGAGCAAATGACCACTTGTCCACTTATAGTCCAATTCCTAGTAAACCTTGTATCTTGATAGCAGATGGATCTCCAACAATTGTCTCCGGTGAAGGACATATACCCATAAATAAATATATGTCCTTATCTACTGTGTCACATGTTCTAAATTTGTCTTGTACCCTTCCCTCTATCAGTCAAATAATCAACGCTCTAAAGTGAAGTGTTGCCTTTTTTTTGACTCACTTTGTGTATTTCAGGGCCTTCTCACAGGAGCAACCGATTGGTCTTGGTAAAGAGAGAGGGGCCCTTACTCCTTGGAATTGCAAGGCACAACACAAGATGACAGTACAAGAGCTTGCAACTCGACAAGTGTGTCCAAGGTTGAAGAGCAAATCTGGCTATGGCATAAACGATTGGGACATTCTTCTTTTGGGGTACTGAAGAAAGTTGTTTCCTAAGTTATTTTCCGCACTTGATATATCTAAACTCCACTGTGAAGTGTGTGAGTCAGCTAAACATTAGTGTATGAACAAAAGCATTGTTTGGGGTCCTTCATGTGTCATTAGTACCTCTGGTTGTCTTTGGTTTGCTACTTTCATTAATGAGTACTCCAAAGTTTCATGGGTTTACTTATTGAAAAACAAAAGCGATGTTCACTCTGTTTCAAAATCTTTTATAAGTTTGTTCTTACCCAAGGATTCAAGTGTTAAGATCTGATCGTGGTGGTGAGTACCTAAACCAAGGCTTGTCTTTTTACTTCTTAGAACAGGGAATTGTTCACCAAACCACTTGTACGGATACCCCTCAACAAAATGGGGTTGTGGAACGTAAAAATCGTCACTTGTTAGAAGTTACTAGATGCTTGTTGTTTTGTATGAATGTCCTAAAATTCTATTGGGGTGATGCTATCCAAGATGCCTTCTCGGTCTCTTGATTTTCAATCATCTCTTGAGGTGTTGTCCCTTGGTACTTCATTTCAACCTCCCGTCTGTGCTCCACAAAAAATATTTGGATGCGTTTGTTATGTTCATGTCCACAAACAGGTCAGGAGTAAATTAGACCTTAAAGCTCTTAAGTGTGTATACTTAGGCTACTCGGCTACCAAAAAGGGTTACAAGTGTTGTCATCCTCCCAGTGGAAAGTTTTTTGTGTCTATGGATGTAACTTTCAGTGAAGATACCCCTTATTTTTCAAGCATCGAAACTTCTCCTCGGAGGGAGAGTAAAAATGGTGAAGATCAGTCTGGGTATGATTAATGGTATGACCTATGCTCTGTACCTAACATAAGTAAGGAAAGTGAGACTACTCCACCAGCGGTGACTCCCCTCCTTCAACATCAGCTTCAAGTTTACAAACGGAGAGACAAGGTCCCTCTTTCACAGCCTCGTCAATTGTCAACTGGTGACAGGTAATTCTGAACTAGAACCTCCTATAGTCAAGTTGAAACTACTTTGAATATTGATGAGAATAATATTTCAGCTGATGAGTGCACCAATGTTGTGGAAGAAAATCCTAGATATCCTACTCGTACTCGTAAACCGCCATCTCGATATGGTTATTCTACTGAGCATCCTATTTCTAACTCTGTGTCTTTTCATCGTTTGTTACCCACTTATACTGCCTATGCTCATTGATTATCCGCGGTGACGATTCCTACAAGAATTGAAGATGCTCTTGCTGATCCAAAGTGGAAAGGTAGCTAAAATAGAAAAAATTAAAGCTCTAGACAAAAACTCCACCTGGGATTTGTCAAGCTACCAAAGGGAAAGAAAACAATTGGTTGTAAATGGGTGTTCACTGTGAAGTTCAATTCTGATGGACAAATTGAGAGACGCAAAGCAAGATTTGTAGCCAAGGGCTACACTCAGACTTATGAAATCGACTATCAAGTAACCTTTCCACCTGTTGCAAAGATGAATACCATTCGTGTCTTGCTATCTGTAGTAGCAAATAAAGAATGGCCTCTTTACAAACTCCATGTGAAGAATGCGTTCCTTAACAGTGATTTGGAAGAAGTGTACATGAACATTCCTTCAGGGTTTCAACATGCTAGTAATGAAGGGAAAGTTTGCAAGCTGAAAAAATCCTTATAAGCAATCTCCAAGAGCTTGGTTTGGTAGGTTTACCCAAAGTATATTGAGATGTGGATATCATCGAAGTCAGGCAAACCATACCTTGTTTATCAAACATTCAGACAATGGAAAAAACAACATGCTTATTGTCTATGTGGATGACATTGTGATGACCCGTGATGATGCAGAAGAAATGGAAAGCTAAAATCTTACTTGGCTAAGGAATTTAAGATGAAGGACCGAGAAAACTTGCGCTATTTCATAGGAATTGAAGTGGGAAGATCGAAGGAAGGAATATTCATCTAGCAAACAAAATATGTGTTGGATCTTCTGACAGAGACAGGAATGTTGGGTTGTAGACCTATTCACACACCAGTTGAGCCAAATCAGATGTTGGGAGAAGATACCAACGGCATACCGGTTGATAAGGAGAGGTATCAGAGGTTAGTGACAAAACTAATCTACTTGTCTCACACTCGCCCTGATATTGCATACTATGTAAGTGTAGTAAGGCAGTTTATGCATGCTCCACGGGAGACACACATTGTTGCAGTGTATCAAATTCTTCGCTATCTAAAGACTGCACCAGCAAACTGATTGTTATTCTCAAAGAATAATCATGTGAAAGTTGAGGCATACACTGAAGCCCATTGGGCAGGTTTAGTGATTGACCACAGGTCTACCTCTGGCTAATGTTCTTTTGTGGGAGGAAACTTGGTAACTTGGCGTAACAAGAAAACAATCAGTGGTAGCTGGTCTAGTACGGAAGCGGAGTTTAGAGCTATGGCTCAAGGAATCTGTGAGATATTGTGGTTGAGAATACTGGTGACAGAGATCGGATTCAACTTTACAAGTCCTATGAAGTTATACTGCGACAACAAGGTTGCCATCAGCATTGCTCACAATCCCAGTCCAACATGATCGAATCGAGCATGTGGAAGTGGACAGACATTTCATCAAAGAGAAATTGAACGAGGGAATTATCACTATTCCCTTTATAAGAACTGAAAACCAGATAACAGAAATTCTGACGAAAGGAATTCCTAGTAGACCATTCAACTCTTTTCTTGACAAGCTGTGTATGTGAGATATAAACGCACCCGCTTGAGGGAGAGTGTTTGAATAATGTTTCATGGTTAAGTCACTGTACAATTAGTATTAGTATTAGGAATAGTGTCTCTAGATATTTTTATACATCCTAACCCTAAATCTGGGTTCAATGTATTGAGTTCTTACCTAAGTTTATACAAGGGAAACTCTCCCATGGGTGCAAACTAACCCTTTCAATCAACTCTCTCTCTGTTTCTACATTATGTACCATCCAAATGATGTACTATAGCTCTTAATAAGAGATGCTTAATTGGGTTATTCATGCTGCATGTTTATTAGATTTATATTATCAGATACGTAATGTTAGACTGTATATTCCTATCACAAGAAAAGAAATACTCACAGCATCGTAAACAACAAGATCTGGTTCCAACCGTGGATCCCACTCATCAAACTCCCCCAGTTTACACTTCTTATTCGGAGGAGATCGCATGCAATCTATGACATCTAAAAGTTCTTTCATTTGTCCTGCTTGTCCAAGGGTGACAGCAATACAATGGTAAGCTGCAAGGTCTGGGTACGAAGATCTTTCTTGCTGGAAGAAAAGAATTGATAAGATGAGTCAAATGTATATATCCAAGTAAGAAAGTAAATTCACTTTATAAAATGAGAATAAATCAAATGACCCATAAAGCTAATTTTTGTAAAGATGTTCTCCTGATCATGTAGCCCCATTATTCTCAATGAAATTATCCCTTGGATCATCTCCATGCCATGGACAATGGAGATGATCGGCTTACAAGTATAAGAAATTCAGCAGAATGCAACAGGTATATATATCTGCATTACCCGCATTGCATGAAATATATTAAGCGCCTCCACAGGTCTCTTTGACTTGCCAAGTACATCAAGTGCAGCAGTGTAAATATACCTGCATCATGAGAACACTTTTAGTCATAATACTGCATACAGAAAATCAGACACATCAAGGGAGAGACCGCATTAAAAACTGAATGCTAATTGAGGTAAGAACATAAGGTAATAAGAATTGGGAAAGTACTTAGGTTTGTGGGACTTGAAACGCTCTCGCGATTGAAACCACTCGATGACTTGTAGCACCCGACGCCAGTTTCCAAATCTGCCCAACACCTGAATGACCCTCAAAAGTGAATGATCCGTGAACCTGATTTTTGCACTCCGCATCATCTTAGAAAACATCCACTCAGGCAAATTGATGTCTGCACCATTCAGCCTGAAAAGGGGAACTCTTGTCTGAAGTAAATGAGACCCCAAACAAACCAAAAAGAGATAACATAAAAGAAGCAGATTGCCCCTCATACACTTGAACATAACACCTTTGATAGCACCAACTAAACTAGAAGCTAAGTGTAGCAAAACATATAAAACGTGTTTGCAAGTGCTTCCGATTTGGAAACCAGAAAAGATTTTGTTCCATCAATGCTACTTTTTTAGAAGCTATGGTCTTTACTAACCTCGTATTTTTTGAAAGAAATAATCACCCATTTTTTTTATACAAGAAGTAACTAAATTTCAGCCATCAAGAAAACGTATACAAATACTAACAGCTATAACATATGTGTAAGCAAATGCATCTAACGCTTACCACTTTGCTAGATTTTGGATTCTCTCCTCCATTTCCTGCCGTGAGACCCGGGGCATTCCTTTAATATCTGTGAATACCTCGAACGATTTGAAGGCAGATCTTTCCATCCCAACATCACTTTCATCATCCTCATATTTTATGAGATTTTCCCTTATGGATTTCCAATTGCCTGATGAGCTACCTCCGCTTCTAGGGCCATGTTGCTCTAACAACGCAGGACTTTGATTTTCATCGGGCTTTCTCCTGTAAACACTTCTAGTAATCTTTGTCTCATCTGTCTTCCGTTCATAATTACTCACTGGAAAGTACTCATTTTTTTGTACTCCCCTATCATGCATCATCTCACCCCTTCCCCCTTTAGCATTACTTCCATAAATTTCCTCATCACTAGACCAACTTCGATTAATTGTGCGCTCAGTTGGATCCACATCTACATTCCGCCTATAAACTCTATCATTTTCTGTCCTACTCGTTCTAAAGGGAGAATAATCAGTCGTCCCAACTGCATAACTAGCACGATCGTCCACCTGAAACTCATCTTGAACCATCCCTTTCTTCTGCATATCCACTTTACCTTCACTCTGACCAAATTCTACTTCCCAATCATCCTCATACCGTCTGTAGCTTTTCTTAACATCACTTCGGTCCATATCAACATTCCGCCTATAAACTCTACCATTATCTGTTCTACTCTTTCTGAAGGGTGAATAATCAGTTGTCCCATCCCCATCACTAGCACGCTCATTTGCTCGAAACTCGTTTCGAATCATTCCTTTCTTCTGCATATCCACTTCCCCTTCATCCAGGCCAAATTCTTCATCCCAATCAACCCCATTACGTCTAAAGCTCTTCTCGGCACCATTTTCTGCATAGCGACGACCATTCCTCGTATAACCAGAATCCTTAGACCCACTAAAACCAGAATCCACCAAGTTTCCATTGTCTTTAATCCATCTTCCATTCATTCTCTCCGAACTCCGGTTACTCCCATTCTCTCTCGACCCCCTTTCAACCTTCAAATTCTCTCCATACTTCAATTTCTGCTGAACCGATCTCCACACACTTCCAGCACTATCCTTCTCTACGCTCCCATCCTTACTTCCCCGCGTATACCCATCCTTCAAACCCCTTTTACCTCCTTCTCTAAAACCTCTACCCAAATTTCCTTCACCAGTCTTAACACTAGACTCATTTCCCTTAACCAATTCAACATTTTTCACTTGCTCCTCTACAATTTCATCATCTTCGGAATCAAATTTCAAAGCTTTCTTAGTCTTAGTATCTCGAGCAGAACTATTATTCTCTCTACAAGTCTTAACAGACTCCATAGCTTTCAAATACTCATCAAATGTAGGTTGAAAATTGAATTCTTTCTCAAGTATTTTCTCCCCTTTTGGTAACGCATTTAGAATTCTGAAATTAGGTTGTTTTTTTCTCAGGATTAGAGAAATCCCATAAATGGGTTTCTTAGGAATGCAAAACCCTTTAAGAGAATAAGAATTCGAACCATAAAAATCACTCATTTGAACTAAATTAGAGATACCCATAGCATTTGTCATTGAGTTACTGAACATCATCTCCATTACTTATCAACTAACATCCATAAATGAAAATGGGTGTAACTCAAAGCTTTAAGAATTGTGAGTTCAGATTAACTTACAGTGTTTGATGATTTCTTGCTGGAGAGACAGAGAAACAGAGAGAGAGTAAAACTAAAACCCTCGGAGATGGAGGAGAAGTGGGGGGTTTGTCTGTGCTCCAGGTAAGAGATAACATTTCCAATATTTCACCCGACCCGACTAAGGGTTTGAAGCGGGTCGAGCCCATGGTTACGATACTGACTGGGCAGTGTTCGACCCGACGAGGGTGTGAAGCGGCTCGAGCCTATTGTTGACTGATAAGTCTGACATTGATCTGATATGTCCCCTAAGTTCCGAAAATGCTTGTTGAACACCCCATATGGGATAGATTCTACGTTGACACCCAAAAATTTAGAGGAAAATCCGGCAGGTGATCTGACGGACAATACTCTGTGAATGGTGCATTGGGATTAGTAGTGAGCAAAAGTAGGGCAATTCCAAACTTTTGTTGAGGGGCGGAATTTTTCTAGAGACAAGAATGTATAAGAAAACTTCTGTGTTTCTTGTTATTGGAAGAGGAAATACAATGACTATAAATAGCCTTACAAGTGCAACAAAATAGTATCGAAACAACCACGTCTAACTGGTGGTGTTACTGGCAACAAAGAATGAATCAAACATAACTAAAAGTCCTGAATAATAGGACACTATACTAAAGACTCGACTACCACTACTTTATTGGACTGACTTCTTCAACATATCCTCCCTTAAACTGAACATTGGAGTTCAGTTTAGAACTGATGCAGAACACATTCCAAGCAAACCTCTAAGCCTCACAAAAACATTCAGCTTCAATGGCTTCATCATGATATCAGCAACTTGATCTTGACTAAGACAATAAACTAGCTTAACAACTCCTTCTTTAGTGAGATCACGAAGAAAGTGAAATCTGACATCAATATGCTTGCCACGACCATGTAAAACTGCATGGATTCCTAGAGAGCGCAATACTGGAACTATTATCACAAAGTATGATTGTGCACTCACCATTTTGTGACTGATGAAGATACTCTAGAATCCTTCGCAACCAGATTGTCTGAGTTGCAGTTGAAGCTGCTGCGACAAATTCTGCCTCAGTTGTTGACAAAGTAACAATTGCTTGCTTCTTTAATAGCCAAGATACAACACCAGAACCCAGCTGAAACACATATCCGGATGTACTCTTGCGATCATCTAAGTCACCACCATAGTCACTGTCTGTGTAGCTCTCAAGTATTACATCTCCTCCCTTCCTATAGAGAATTCCATAATCATATGTTCCTTTCAAATATCGCAACACTCTCTTTGCTGCATTATGATGAAGCTCAGTAGGACAGTCCATGTATCGAGTAAGGTGACTTACAACATACATAATATCAGGACGTGTTACTGTAAGATACATTAGACTTCCAATCAGCTACTTGTACTGACTGTTATCCACCTTAATGCCATTCTCATTTTTGCTGAGATGAGAACCAGGAACAATTGGGTTATGAACTGCATTACAAGCAGCCATCCCAAACTTTTCAAGCATCTCTTCAATATACTTCTTCTGACAAATGAAAATGCCATCCTTCTTCTGCATCACTTATATGCCCAGAAAGTACTTCATTCTTCCAAGGTCTATCATGTCAAACTCTTGCATCATAGAGCTCTTGAACTTGTCAAACAGCATTGCATCATTACCAGTAAAGATCAAGTCATCAACATAGATACAGACAATGAGCATTTTACCTTCATCTCCTACCTTGACAAAGAGTGTATGCTCATAAGGACATCTCTGAAATCCTTCTCTGGGAAAATAAGCTTATATGCGACTGTACCAGGCTCGTGGAGCTTGTTTGAGTCCATATAAGGCTTTCTTCAGCTTGTAGACCTTTATGTTCTTCTCCCTTCATTATATAGCCTGGTGGATGTGCAACAAACACTTCTTCACTAAGTTCTCCATGAAGAAAGGCTGACTTAACATCAAGTTGAAAAACATCCCATTCCTACTGCGCAGCAAGAGAGATCACTATATGTATCGTCTCCAATCGAGCCACTGGTGGAAATACTTCAGTGTAATCAACACATATTCTTGAGTATACCCCTTAGCTATCAGACGAGCTTTTAGCTTCTCCACTTCTCCATGTTCATTCAGTTTTGTCTTGTAGACCCATTTCAC
>JAJJMA010301224.1:0-11568 GCA_023529015.1 Papaver nudicaule | reverse complement strand
GAGGAAGAAATTCAATGAGGTACGGGAGAAGGAAAGTAGGAAGAAATGTGTCGTGAAGGCAAGGAGGGCGAGGATGGGTAAGACAGGCTATGCGGTACAACATATTTCTGATAGTTCTGAAGAGCGAGGAGAAAAGGATGCAGAAGATGATTCATATTCAAGTGACTCAACCTCTGATGATGAATGTTATGCTCGTTTCATTTCACGTTTGCAGGCAAAGCTCGAGATATTCAGGAAGAATGAGGCGAAAGGTGCGAATGATACTTTTCTAGTATCAAAGACTGACTCGGAGGATGATGGCGAGGATTCTAAGGAGAATGCTGGAGACGATTCAAGGGACCGCACTGGAAAGGGAAATGATGATTAAGGGGTTTTTTAATTTATGTTTGCCCTGCCTAAAGACATCAATATATGTGTTAAATTACTTTGCTTTTATGGTTATGCTATTTGGTTCTGTAAATTTGATGTTTTATTCTATGTTAGATTAGACAGTAGCATATGTACGGTTCAGTAATAATATACTGGGACCTTGTGCATTTTAATTTTTTTAACACCAGAAAATAAAACTGACCTTATGGGCTTTCACTGACGTATGACCAATGTTTGGGCATAGGAAAACGCATAAAAAGAAGAATGTCTTAAAAACTATTTAATTTTTATTATCTAGAGGAATGTGAAAATAAACTACTCCTGCAAAAGTAAGTAATTAAGCCTTATTAGGCAGTTGAGACGCATTTACTGCTGAGTTAGGGGTAAACCAAAGGTTTGAGGATACAAAATCCTCAGTAAAAACATTTTTTTTGTAATCCATTTTCATTTCCAAATCTAATCCCCAGAGAGAATTTTTCTAATCTTCTAGTGAATCAAAATGAGTAGTCCAGTTACCAATCCCTGGCTTAATCCAGAGTATCTCAATAACCCATGCAGAGCCATCATCAGAAAGGCAGTAATCAAGATCAAGGATAAATTGTACAAGCAAGATATTGAGGGTGAATGGCGTCCCTTTTCTTCTACTAGAACCATCAGGCCACGATGGTGGGATGAGAAGCAGTTGTATGACAACATTGGACAAATACACGTTCCTAGTCATCCTTCTGATCAAGTGCCAGAGTGGGTGGATGGAGGGGTCAGTGCAGAGGAAAGGGCTAGAGCAGAGGAAGCACCAGTACCAGATCCAGAACCAGAACCAGAGGTGATTCATTTGGATTTTGAGGGAGGGGAAGAAGAGGAAACCTTGCTTGATATCCCCATTCCTCCATCCCCACATCTAACTTGGTTTTCTTACTACAACAAGTTCGATGAGAATATTAGGGCTAGTGGTGAGGAGCACTTCTATGACAATTTTGAAATAGAAGTTCAGAGGATCCCGGTTCCATGGTCCTTCTTTTGATGGTGTTGGCAGTGGTGAACCAAGGTGCATGGATGATGGTGTTGGAGGTTTGAATATTTTTTTTTTTTTTGGGTTGTTAACTTATATACTCTTGGTGGTGTGGGATTTTAGATTTATTATGGATACGGTGATGTTTATCTGTGGGATTGGGATGTTTATCTATTGATGCTGCAGTTGTTATGTTTGAGACCCAAAGCATGATTTTCTTTGTAGTCATATTTGAGTTTTGATTAATTCATATCAGTCATGATTTTGCAGTAGATTATGGTTCCCTGAGTGTTGTGAATAGCTAGGTATGGTGTGAGTAGTTTTGTTGGGTAGAGGTTTTTTTAGGTTTAAATTATCTGGTTTCATTTTATTTATTTTCTTTGGGATTGGGATGTTTTTGTTTTTCCAGGTTTTCTAGTGGTGGTGTGGGTATAAAGAAGTTGAAGTTTTAGAACAGGGCATTGCATGCGAAATAGATTGGGAGGTATAGGAATGAAATATATGCTTTGGAAGGATTCTTGGTTGAACGGTCAAGAACTTAGAGTTGTTTCCCTTAGTCTATATAGCATTAGTAGATTGCAGGACAAGGAAGTGGAGAATGTAGCTCAATTGCTGAGTGTTTTTTTTAGGTTTAAATTATCTGGTTTCATTTTATTTATTTTCTGTGGGATTGGGATGTTATTGATGTGTCTAGGTATTCTAGTGGTGGTGTGGGTATAAAGAAGTTGAAGTTTTAGAACAGGGCATTGCATGCGAAATAGATTGGGAGGTATAGGAATGAAATATATGCTTTGGAAGGATTCTTGGTTGAACGGTCAAGAACTTAGAGTTGTTTCCCTTAGTCTATATAGCATTAGTAGATTGCAGGACAAGGAAGTGGAGAATGTAGCTCAATTACTGACTATGATCTCTGACATAAATTTTAATGCAGGCTAAGGAAATTTTGTTGTAGTTTCTTTGATTGTTATTGATGTGTCTAGGTATTCTAGTGGTGGTGTGGGTATAAAGAAGTTGAAGTTTTAGAACAAGGCATTGCAGGCCAAATAAATTAGGAGGTATAGGAATGAAATATATGCTTTGAAAGGATGCTTGGTTGAACAGTCATCATTAGTAGATTGCAGGACAGGGAAGTGGAGAATGTAGCTCAGTCACTGACTATGATCTCTGGCATAAATTTCGATGCAGGCCAAGGAAATAAGCAGTTTTCAGTTTCAGAGTGTTATTATAAGTCTATGGAGGCTGTAATGTTTTTGCTTGTTTATCTTTGGATTTGCTTATGAATAACTAGTTGGCTGTAATGTTTTAGATTTTCTGTATGATTTCTTTGGTGCCCTATAATATGTCCTAGACAAAGTTCATCAACCTAATGTGTAAACTTTTCAGTGTAACATTATCAAACCAGAGTACAATATATGAACTAACCACACCTACAATCACATGGAAATACAGACTACCATGAACTTAAAACACATCTACATTTATAATGACAATCAACAAACACAAAAATCAGACAAATCAACAAAAATCCTACAACAACAAACAAATCTGAGAGATTCAGACCTTCAATACTCATAACCAGAAATTTAATCATTGACACTCAATGGTTTCGACTATAGATGTTGTAAATTTCCAATTCAAAGGGATACAAGTGAAATACCTTAACCAATAGAGCATCGTCAGATCCAAAAATTGAAATCAGTTTCAATCCTTCTATAAGAAATCGACTAAACTCAAACCAGTTTCCAAATCGATATTTCATAGAAGATTTGATTGATTCAATGATGTTGATGAAGTTCCCGCACGCTAAATCTCACTCTGCTCGACGAATTTGCCGGTCAAAATCGACGTCGACAGGGAAAGAAACTGGTGATAGAAAAGAATCCGGTGGAGAAAAAGAAACCAGCGATAGAAATGAGTGGATGTGGCAGCTTAAGTTGTTGGTGTTGGACATACAGCTGAGCTAATTCAGAAATAATAAATGGTTTCATAATTTCAGTTGATTTTCTTTTATTTTCTTTTGGGTTTTCTTATTTTCGGATCTGTGGTATTAAGTTAATCCGTTGAAATAAAAATCTAGTTCTGTTACGATGCTGGGGTTGAAATTTCATCAGCCCAAAAGTGGGGCGGGGAAAAGAAAAGTCGAGGCTAACTTAGGAAGTTCACCCAAATATTGAGGGCAGGCGGGTAATTGCACCAACAAAAACACTGAGCACTGTAACAGATCGCATTTTCAGTAACCATTGAAGACGTTACGAGCTTCCCAACAGCGTATGCGCGTTGCTGAAATGCAAACCGTGACTAATGCTGCTGTTGGTAAAACTTGATTTCGTGTAGTGACATTTTGATGTGAAGGGTCGCATCTCCCGTTCCGTCGAAGATCGAGTTAAAAACTGGCATAGTACATTTCACTGGGATGGACTTGCTTAGCAGTTCTGGGCTTAGTAGCGAGCAGTTGACTTTGTTTTAATTTTACTTTATCAGTTGATTGTATTCTGTTGTCGAAGATCTCTGCTCGCATTGACTTAATTTGGTCCATCATGACTTTTTGTAGTGTTAAAGTCTCGGCATCCTTTCTTGCTTGCTCGCTTTCGTATATCAATTGTATGTTGTTGCCTCTTGGTGGTATGCTTGGATCGATGCGCCGGCTCGATATCTCCTCTCCATGCCCCTCTGGTAGCATGGATGTTTCGGTATTGTTTCTCGACGTATGTGGACTTTTGGAGTGGGAATTTTCATGGGGACGAGGTGCCCTTCATTTCTTCGTTTGTAGTTCGAAGCTGACTTTTCAACTGCTTTCTTATTTGCTTCGGCTAATTGTTTTTTAATCTTTCTTATTTTTCGATTTTTCTTTATCAATTTCCTGAATTGCACAGCCCTCACCGTTTCTTCCTCGGTAGGCTGGTGTACTTGGGTTACTCCATTTGGGATTTCGTCCTCCTCTTCGTCATCTTCCTCTTTGACTCCGTGAATTTGTTGCAGTGGGAGCTCGTCCTCCTCTGGAAACCCTTCCCTTTCTGGCCCCAGATCTTCTACTAGTACTTCATCTTCATTTACTTGCTCCCTGTGTTGGACTGTACTTGCCGCTATTTCTGGCGATAGTCCTTTACTAGCTGAAGACCTAGTGTTGTGCCTCGAAGAGCCTGTTCCTTGTCTCGATGAACCTATTCCTTGCCTCGGCATCTAGTTTGACTTTGAAGTCATGATGACAATGACCTGCAAAAAGTAACAAACCCGTGAGGTCCAAGGCGGCTGGTGCAATGTACTATGGGTCTGACCTGCACCCTAATAGTTGTAACCGATGCTGACATGTTGGATTTTAGGGAGGATTGTGTGCGTACGATCCAATGGGATTTTGAGTCTAAAATATCTTTTTATGATTATTCCTTCTAACCGTTTTTGCTTGTCAAGATCTACCTTCCAAATAGAGGGGTTCTGGAAATCTTGCCCTAACCTTTCTCGGAAAGGACACTGAGTGGGTCTAAAAGTTGCAAAACTGCTTTCCCAGTATAGATTTGGTAAAGAAACCCTAAAATAACCTTGAACTAATTTCTACAACATGAATTGTGTACGAGATTTTTAAGGGTATTTGCTGGAAATATAAATAACAGATTCCGAATTGAATACCCATTTTCCTCGAGATTTTGTCAACATCCTTTTTGTAAAAACTTTTTTATACTCTTGATTAGATCTCTGTGTTTCAAAGCTTAGATTCCTTGAAGAAACATTGATCTTATCATATTGATAATTTGCTCAAAACCCTTGAGCATGCTAAAGCTTAAGATCTTTAGACACCCAAGGTGGTGGAGCTTATGATAATACAGCAGTGAAAGAAAATCTTGAAACCCTAGAATAAATAAAAATTCTTAAAAATTTGAAAACCACAAAAATCACAGGCAAACCTAAATTGTTTTAATCAGTTCCTGTTTCTAGCGCCAAACTGTGTCAGTATAAAATCTGCATAGAGACTTTATACCTAACATCCATGAAATTCTTACAACAAACTATGGATTAGAATACACTACTCAAAGCCTAGATGATTGCGATATTACACAGTATGCATCGAGAGATGAATTCGTACACAAATAAACAAGAAATGTATCTAATAATCATTGAACTGTTAACTTATGGTAATACAATACATAGGAATTATGTTCCAAATCCCTAAGGAGATACTAACCTAATCCCTCTCACACGCCTTAGACTACACAAAAATTCCAACCCTTACCATGGTTCCCAAGCTCGCCTTATATAGGCAGAGTCGAGGGTGGATTACAGCTAATAAGACAAACTACTCAATCGTGGTGGTGTCAGACTTTGTCGAGTATGTCGGTTGTCTTTCGAGATGTCTTCGTGATTCCTCGCTGTCCTCGGTAACTTTCCTTCGATATGTCTAATTTTTCCTAGAGGTCCCCTTTTTCCCTGCTAAGTATCCAACTCCTGGTTGCTCTTTCGACATCTTTATAGCTATCACGCCATGGGCTTCTGTTTACAACCCGGGACTTATCTTCCCTTATGAGAGCTTGTCGAGCATCTTGGGTAGCTTTCACCCCCTACAGTGTCAGTATAAATGTTAATGATTCACAATTCATTCGTAGATTTTCAAAATATCAAGATCATTTTCTGGAGTCCTTGCTAAGAACTAGGTGTTCTGTATGTATGCATGATTATGACGCCTTGTAAGCTGCCGGTTGGCAATTTTATATACTTAACTCTAGATCAGTGTTAGAGACGGATTATCTCATTTGGTGCAACAAAGTCACAAAGCTCGTAATTGGTCTGCATGACATATATATGTTTTATTTGCCAGCACTCACTCAGTTAGCTTATAGTTATGATCAATGCAGTACACAACAGGGAAAGCCTTAGTTGATCTTGCAGAAATACACTAGGAGTTGCGAGTATAACTTCACAAGGAGAGCATATGAAAATTCCAAATGTCTCACAAGCCATATGGAATGTACATACCCTTATGACGTTGTGGTAGCAACCGATGATCAACTAACGGCACAGTGTAACGATTTGGTGTTGGCTAAATCAACAAATTATGAGATTTCATTTGGATGTGGAGACAAAATGGCAAAACGATTCGTTGTTTAATTTTAACACACTCACACCAAGTCATCATTCATATTCACCAAATATAGAGCGGACAAATACTGAGGGGTGCAAGAGACACAACCTAATGTAATTCAGCCAATCCCAAGAACATATGGATCAAGATTAGAATTTCGTGTTTGATAATCAAGTCTATCATTTCAACCACCAATGGCTACTTCTTCTACTTGGCAGCAACCTAGCACATCTGTTATTCCTCCATATAGAGTAAATATAGATCCAATACATGTTTTTCTTGGAAGCATTGGTGGTATGGATGAGTTGGGAAATTTGAAAAATCCTCGATTGTTTGATTATGATGCGATACAAAGTCCAGATGAAACTACAAATGAATGGTTGATAACTAATGTGTAATAAAATTTAGTTATTTTGTAAATAGAAAAAATTCAAATTGAATGTTTAATTTTGAATTACCATTACATCAACTAAAATGAACTGCTGCTTCCATCATGATTCTTGTTCAATCCCTTTCCCGTAACCCACCATAAACCCTATACACTTGGCGATTATATCTCTCATGCAAATTATCAGTGTTCTTGGTTTATGTTTTTTCACTTCTTCTTTCCTTCTTTTAATCTTCTTGTCTTTTCCTTCTTTGAACTTGGTTTTGCAGAAGTTATTTACTTCTTCCATCCTACTTCAAATCATAGGCTTCTGCTCTTATGTTCTTGTGTTTGCGGTCTGCTTCTCGTTGTCTTTCACTTCCCTTGAAAACAAAATCTTCAGAACTTTTGTTTCTGTTATAATCATTAGAGGGTTAATTACTACATCTTGCTTATTAAATGTTTGCATGTAATTATTACTATGGCAGTGAAATCGATGAAAAATCTTTCTCATCATTATAGACAAAGATCGAGGCATAGTAAATCCAACAAAAAACACCCTTCTTAGTCGACTCCGCCTAAACCTTCTTTATTTAGCACCCATCAACCTCCAATTTTCCCTACTCCTATCTCTTTACAAATACCATCAACACCTTTCTGTTTTCGTAAATCTGCTAAAACCATTTTTTCACTACCTTTCTCTACTACCCCAAATTCTCAACCATCCTCTTCAACCTCTCAACCTTCAAACCTTCCTCCTGATCCCATTAATTCTCTGGCTTCTAAAATGGAAGGTCTACTTCATCACCCTGATGAATTATGTGTTGCAATTAGGGTCTTAGTCCATCTTCATTCAAAATTTTGCTAAGAAAAGTATGAAAACCATGGGTAATTCAGGATATCCTCAAAACTTCTATTAACTGTACTTTCAAGATAGTCATGCAACATGCAAAGCAATTGCAATTCTCTTCTATTTCTATTAACTTCTATTAACTGTACTTTCAAGAAAGTTTTACAATTCAAGACATGGAGAATTGGATGCTTCAATGCTTTAGTTGAAGACTGGAGATTCTATCGTACTCATCCAGATAAGTGTTTTATAATGGAAACTTTTTATTTACAATTACACCATCTCCCTGTCCATCAAAGAAGGGAGGATATCATTAGGAGTTTTTCACGTAGAGTGGGTGCAGTTTTGTCTGTTGACACCAATCAACCTTGCCCTAGAGTGGAAATCCTGATAATCTTACTAACACCCTTTTGGCCTGGTCATATCTTTGATCAAGAAGGGTATCCTGGTTGGGTGGCATATAGATATGAAAATCTTTACTGTGTTGTACGAAATGTGGTATGATCACCCGTCAAACAATATATTGCATACTCACTGCCAAGCCTCATCTAAACCAATTTATGGATGATAACAAGGATTTCCCACAAGCCATGCTAGGAAACTGTATGAGAGCTACTAATCCTCTTGGAAACAGAAGAGTTGTTCTTGTTCCAGCTTCAGGTGATCAATCTTCTCCAATTTCTATTGAAGATTCTGCTTCTCCATCTTCTTCATCACCTGCTTCTGCTTCTACGTCTGCTCAACCGAGACACCAATCTGACTCAGCTGAAAGCTGTTGGTCTGGCTCAAGGCTTCAGAGGCGAGGTTCACTCCTTTCGCCTAACCGTTTCCACTCAGCTGGAGTTTTCTCACCCACCAACAGACCTCATTCAGTGTGGTGCCTGTTACCCGACCTAGATCAGTCAAAGAGTCAGTCATTGTCAGTTCAGCTCCTTCTAATATGACTACTGCAGTGTCAGGCGTGTCAGATGGTTCAGCAGCACGTGCCAGCTCCAACTCCAAAGAACCGGTTACATGCGACGCTAATGAGACAATTGTTTCTGGATTCAAAATTGGATCTGGATCTGGTTCTGGATTTGGGGCTAATTCTAACCCACCTGCTTCTTCTAATCCGAACCCGATTGCACCTGGGCCGTTTTCTCCAGAGGTTGTGAGCCCATTAGCTAAATGGGACAGCTCTATGCAGGCTTTGCATCTGGAACTGATAAAGGGAAAAGACCGGTTTTATCAAATCAACCTTTGTATATTCCAGAACTCATACAAGCAGGACCAGTTCCAATTGCCAACCTATTCAATCAACAATACTCCCATTTACTTGCAGAGTTCCTTCAACTCCATGATGATCGAGTTCAGATTGTCATCACTATGATTCAAGGCCAACCTTGTGTCATGGTTAATCATCATCATAACCTGCAACCAACACACACTTTCTTTCGCCAACAACCGATGATGGACTTGGACATTCTGCCTATTTCTTCTTTTACTGCACCTACTTCACCTGCTAAAGTTCAACGTACTATAGCCTTAAAGTAATTGCAGGATGTGCATGCCAACATGGCAGCTTGTCAGATTAATGAAGCTCCAATTGTTCGTAAAAGAAAGGGTGTTTATCATGATCACTATGAACAACAATGCATCCAACTACAAGATAAGCGATCTAACCGGGGGCTTGTTCCTTCAATCCCAACTTACATTTTTACGATTATTAAACAATCTCAGGAAGAATATCAAAATGCAATTAAGGGATCGGAAACTTCTGTGGTGTCTACTTGGAGAATTTTAGTACCTCTGGAAGAGTTTTCTCAAGAAGAAATTGGGATTGTTGAATGCATGACAACCAACCTGTGAGTGCCCTCCCAAGGGCATTCACATGATCAATGATTCAATTTGGCTGGGAACAACAGTTGTTTCACCAGAATTGTCGTGTCCCTTGTTGGTTTCTTTCCTGGCGGATTGTTCATAACCTAGTTTGTTTTCATTTCTTTGTTTTTCGCTTGATGGTTGTGCATAGGTATGCTATTTTGCTTGGGTGTGGTTTTCATTTCAGGTTTCCTTTGGTGGATGGTATTCAATTCACACAGTTCAGGTTTGCTGTGTTAAATTGGACTCTCAACAGATCAGGTCATTCTTCTGGATGACCATGGCGCATGAAGGCTATGTTCTTAGGGTTACCTTCGAACGTGTGCTTGGGGTTTGTTCTAAGGTTCAAGTTGATGTAACATATTTTTGGGATGTTAAATGCTCTTGTGTGGGCATCTTTGGTCAGGCAGACTGCCTTTTGTGTAACCATAACAACAACAATCTTAATATATGATGGTTACGGCCTTTCTTTCAAAAAAAAAAAAAAATTATTGCTTCCTCATCGTGTCCTAGGGGTTAAAGGATCCTCTAAAACAAACTAGTCGAATTTTTTCAAAACCATAAGAATGTGGAAACACAATAAGTAACAGGTTGGTTTGCCTTTTCATTTTGCTTTTCCCTTAGAGTTGTTGTTAACACTTCATCATTACTTTCTTCGATCAGTCACCTATTGTTGACTAGCACAGTTAAAGATATAAACACATTTACATGTTTGATTATTGCGCTAAACGAAGTAATAACATATTCAAATAACAACTATTTGGAGTTCCAGACTCACTGATGAACTTTCAAATATTCTCTGCCAAAAATTGTTGTTTACTAGAGGAGGACCCTTAGATTGTGACACAAAACTTTTACCAAACGATAAATCTTCTTCCAAAGTATATTTAGGTTTACGAACAACTATCTTCTCAAAATAAACAAAATATAAATTGGAAAAATAAAAAAAGTGATGAAAATATTTAGTGTGAAGATCTAAGAATTGGAGAAGATATAATCGAAGAGAAGTGATGAAAGTATTTAGTGTGAAGATTCAAGAATGGTGTAATTGAAATGGTGAATATGATTTGTTTTTTTATAGGCAAGTGAAAGAAAAACGTTGGTTCCAGCTGTTAGATGGAAGGCTAACACATACTGAGCGGACATATTTCAGCAGTAGCCAAGCTCGGGTTAACTTATGTCGTGCGATGTAATTAGACGGCTCAGCTATTTTTTAGGTTGGACCTTGCAATCCAACACTTGCCATATGTCCATCCTACAGTGGATCAAAACTGGTAAATCAAATTTTCCAATTCCATACGAATTCCCTTAATAGTCAAAAATTTGGATTTCCAAGTCGATTTTTTTTTTTTTTTTTTGCAAGAAAATTCATATATTATTAATCTGAATCAGAATCAACAGGATTACAAGATTTAGATGGAAGCCTGGCAACAAGCTGGGCTCCAATCCCTTTTTGAAGTACAACACCAATCCTATGAAAAAGAAAATCCCCCCCTATGACGTTAGCATCATGGCTAGCCATATAATTGCGTAGTCTCGTCAGAAACTCCACAGTGTCATCACCCAACTCCCCCAAAGAGGTAAAAGCCAGCACACCAAGGCCAAATCCCTGAGCAGTACATTTCTCCAAATACTTGTCTTTTTTGCGAACGACAACATCCTCAATCGCCTTGCCCGGAAAAAAAAAGCGCGCACCCCAACGCCTGTAAAAGGTGAAACGACTGTGATATCCATACACACATCATGTCCATTATCCAAGTTATACACCAGAACATCTGCAGGTTTCAAAGCTAATCCGGTATCGAGAGGAACCCCAAATCAACCTCTTTCCTAGCTTGGACACCCGCACGATAACAAATATCAGCAAAGGTATCACGAACCAGGTCATGTCTATACTTGAGACCAATGCCACTTGAGCAATGCAAGGCATGGTCCCCAAAAACATCCATTTCCCTACTACAACTGGTGCAACTGTCACCTTCCTCGAAAAGAGGGATCCCAAGCCTATAACGCAAGATAGCTCTGAAATGTCGAGACCCAAG